>JAUCMT010000078.1:458533-492200 GCA_032357475.1 Enteromius thamalakanensis
ATTATTATTTTATTGCACCATTAAGTCAGAAAAAAATGTGTAAATAGTGAATATTCTCTTTGCACTGTCTGAAGCAGGGTTTTTTTGTCATGTATTGTCTTGCCTTTAAATATAAATAAAAATATAAAAATCAATGCCCAGATAGGAACCTAGCATACTTTAAGCATAAGTGTGATCTGATGTTTTCATTTTTTTATGTAACTTTTTTTTTTTTTTTAATGCTGAGTGCATTATAAAACTAAAAGTGCACCAATTATTTTTAAAGAGGCATTCATTTTTAAGTAAAATAATTATCTTATTTTTGTGGGGTGATGGGGTTAAATTATAGTAAATTTAAAAAAACATTAAAAACCCGGCCTGAGACACAAATCAGTTTTAGATGGGCGTTATCCATATATCAACATCAACCAAACATATATTTTAGTCAAACTGGATTCTAAAAACAAACTATTACTGTGAGGTGTGCTCTGAGATACAGAAAAAGTAATGTAATGCTAAATATTTTGGTGTGTGCCATGACTGACCATGATTTCCAAAAAAAAAAACAATAACAGTAAAGAGATTTCAAAGCAATCGGTTTTAGTTTGGATGGTCTTCTTATGCAATGGCAAGAGTGTGAACTGTCTTTTTTATATACAGTATGGGCAAAACAGAGCAGACGGCTGGTTTTCTCAGTCTACTGCCCACAGTCTATACAGCACACCTGAGACGTGTGTGTGTGTGTGTGAGGGAAGACAGCCAAGCTTATTCTTTCCAATGCAGCTCTGAGTTTAATAATGCTTGTAATTGGAATGGATGGGTTCAGAAGAGCTCTGCTTGGACTGTGAAGCTAATGTGAGTAAGTGAGAGCATTATTGGCTGCTTTCCACAAGGCTTTTCCATTTGACAAAAAGGGAAAATAACATTTGCAGGTGTATCAGTGAAATCTGAAACAGAAAGAGAACTAGTAGATTTTTAGTTTTAACTACAGAGAATTGATAAAAAGTTCCTTGACGTTACAAACACATACCATTAATCATGCAGTTCCAGAACGGATATCCATATATCATCATGGCATCAATGTGAAGCCCTTCTTTCAGTATCTCTACATTCATGTGTTCAGCAGATGCTTATATCCAAAGGAACAAAGAGCTAACAATATTCAGTAGGCCTAATGCTTGGTTTATTATACAACTAGAATAGGAAGTGTTGTTGTTTTCCATGTCTTCTGCAATGCCAGAAATCCCATTTCAGGATCCCAAATGTTTCAGGATGCAGCAGGATAAAACCCAGCTTAAAATGGAGAGAGAGAAAAATAGAGAAATATACCTTTCTCCTGTGTTAACCCAACGCAGATAAAAAGGCATTCAGCCAGCAGAATGCTGAAATTGGCTCCCCACTGGCCTACCTTTGCTTATGAACGAGAACAAGGTGTAATGGCTTTTATGATAAATATCTTTAAAGAGGTAAATAATGAGCAAACCTGCTCCCCAGAGGACTGGAAACAGCACTGCTGTGATCACTCCTGCTCAGGGATATTAATGAAAGAAATGAGGAGTGACAGAAGACACTGAGGAAAGAGAGGCTGGTTATAAGATGAGATCTGGAGACTCTTTTAGGTCCTTAGGCAAATCACTTTCATTTACTGCAAAGGGCTTTCTAGAAAGGCTGTCTGAAATCTGCCACAAGAAGCTTTTTGGGCAAGGTAATGGTGCGTTTTGTAGTGATTGCATTTTGATTAGAGAGTTGCATTTAATGCTGCAGCTGTGTCTCAACATCATATCCAATGGCTGTGAAATTCACAGATAATCCCTGTGAAATGAGCTGGAACATGGAAACTCAGCAGCTTCGGCAGAGTATAATGAGTGGTGTGGCCTCTTTGTCTATTACAATGAATGATGACCTCACCACGGTGCTTTGATTTTCTTCCTCTTGTCTGATGCACTGAAGATCTTTTTCCTCAGAGAAAACCATTAACAAAGAGTTTATTTTGGATCTGAGATGTTCAAGAAGTAGTTTGCTGAAAATGTACTCCTCCAAAATGTAAATAAGTTTGTTTCTTCATGGGAACAGGTTTGGAGAAATGTAGCATTGCATCACCTGCTCACCAATGGATGTGTCTTGGATGGTATTAGGGCTCTTTCTTTTTATTTGATTTATATAGATAGAAGAGTAGTAAATCAATTCTAAGTGTAACCCACTGGGTCCGCTTCCACCACGACTCGTCCTCGCTGGGTCTCGAACCGAGGTCTTAGGCATGGGAGGTGGGCACTCTAACCAGGAGGCTAAAGGCAATGAGTCGCTGAAGCACCTCTATTTGAGATCAGGGGAGTGAGGTTTACCTGCACAGCACTTACTCGCTGGCCTTCGTTACACTCACCCCTCTAAACCTCACTCCCATCCGGGTCGCGGCACCAATGTAACCCCCTGAGTCCACCGAGACTCATGTTCTCTCCGAGCGGGTCTCGAACCCAGGGCTCCGGCATGGGAGTCTATTCTCAGTCTATTTGGCAACTCTTGGTCTAGCGTACCGTTCAGTGATACATGGCAACTATCATTCTCTTTTATGAACACACACAAAACAAACCAAGATTTTTCAAGCTGAGTGTTTATTTCTACTGGAAACAGTGAACAGTAATATTGCACATACTGCAAGCCAGTTAAAATGCACATTTTTTAGTTTGACACTCAGGCACTTCAAGCTAGAGATCATTAGCTTTACATCTACTGTGCAGACTGAAGTAAGCAGAGCGTACACAAAATATTAGCATAGTTTGTTGATTTAGGAATGTGAAATTGTGTTTGGTCTATATCGAAGAAATTTAACTTAAGTACTAATACTACAAAATATAGCTGCTAATAAAATACAGTTCCCTTTCAGGAGAATCATCGCTGTGACGTCGCTGTGCTTTTCTCTTAACAAAAGTTAAGAGACTTTATTTTAATCAATTTTTTTTTTCTTCCATTTTTAAATATCTTTTTTATATTAATTCATGAATACAACTCACTAAATCTCAGCTACAGCATTCATTGCACTATGGTTAAAAAATGCTCTGGTATATTTATATCTTGAGATAGACATTCTTAGTTAGATACACTATATGGCCAAAGGCACTGATGTTGGGTGAGGGGGTTCACATCTGGGCTTTGTGGAGGACTGTCAAAGTATTCCCCACCAGACTTTGTAAACCTTATTTGGACTCTGTTTTGGGCACCACCGCTTCTCTAGACGGCATTATGATGTATAGCATTGGAATTTGTCTTTACTGGAGCTACTGGAATGGCAAAATCCATTATTTAGAATAGGATGTTCATATACATTTGGCCATATAATGTAGCAAGTATGCAGACTGACAATCAAATGTCATTTTTGTTCTGTCTCTTTGGTTAATAAATGAAATTAAATCTCTAATGCACTGGTTTAAACAATACAGATAAATATTGTTTCTCCAAATACAAATGAAAATACATGGATGGTACAAATAGAGCAATAATATCTTTACCACTAACAAACATTTCTTACTGTAAAACTATGTGATATATGTTTGTCACAAACAATCACAATTTACATAAAGAGTCATAAATTCTAAAAACACTGCGTGTCAATACAGTACTTGGTACAATGGTACACACTTCAGTTAATCTTCATGACATCACAGCTATGAAGTTATGCATGTGCTCAATCACACAGACAGTCCAGATGGCTCTTAGATGGTGGTATATTACAGTATACTCTTAAACTTTTTTAAAATTAAGGATTCAGACCAGTTCTTGATTTTAAAGGACATGTTCATAGTCTGCAGGTTATGCTCCATGTCCCTTAGTCTGTCCAAAAATATTGTGTTTTAAATTAATGCATTTATAATGGATGTCTATGGTGCAAAACTAAAAAGTCAGTGTCTTATTTATTTATTTTTGATAAAGTGCTTACCTTATTATATTTGAACTGCAGGTTTCTCTATTTCTCTAATTGTGACCGTGACTTTAAAACAGTGAGGTATTGCTACTCCGATGCCTTGACTGTTAAATTTCCAATGAGAAAGCAATACTCCAAGCCAGTTTTTCTTTCTTTTGTAGAAAGGGATGATTTTTTTTTTTTTATCACAGACACTTTCATAGAGCTTAACTTAAAGTGAACCATGAACATTTCTTAAAAGTATAGCTGTGCTGTATAGTATAATATTACCTGTTAAAAGAAAGGGTAACACTCTACAACAAGGTTTCATCATTTAACATGAGTTAATCCAGTGAATATAAAAAAAGAGAAATAGGAAGTTGAATTATTTGAAAAATGGTAATATAAGGACTGTAAGTTTAACTGCTTCAAGAACAGGGTTACACCTCACTACTGTGAAATCATGTAGCTTTTCAGCTTTCAGTGTGGGACAAACATGTAAATAGTTTGTAATATTTATCTTACTGTTAAATGTATTCTTTCAAAAAGGAATTGAAATCATTTGGCAAAGTGATTACGCATGTGATTAAATTGCTGTCTAGACCTGCTGCGTTAACCTCGGTTCATAAAAATACAACGGTTCATTTCTAATTCAAGTTAGCTCATGTCCACTGAATAATTTTAAATGTATTAGTAAATATTAGAAATAACAAAGTAATATGCCTTACATTTTCAATATCAGTTCATATTAACAAATGTAGTTAACCAGAAAGAGAACCTTATTGTAAAGTGTTACAAATGAAAGAACACAACAGACGGGGGACAAGAGAATGGGGAGAAGGGAAGTAGAGAGGACATATAATGTCATAATGTCAAATCTGATTGTTCATTATGAAATTATAGCTTTAAGAGTTCACCATTCTGGAATGTCCAGTTTCCCAGTGGAACATTCTAGAAATCTGAGAGTATATTATTCTAGAGTACCTCATTGGTCTCATACTCTGGAATGTCCAGCTGATACAACACTTTAAAACATCTGCTCCATTTACTATTTACTAACATCTACTGAATTTCCAGCCCTGTGCACTCTATAAATCTTGCCCCAGTCTTTCTATCTCATCGATCAGGAAGTCAATGTCACACCTAGTTACAGCCGGATTAGAGACAACCATTCTGAAAAAGTTGACCTTGTGGCCTTGAGGCTGGTAGCCCACCATTGTTGTGCCACACTCCATCATCATTGCCTTGATTTTGGGGGCAACCTAGATATAATTCACAGAACAGAAGATTAAGGTAACTGGCAAAATAAAACAAGTGGCATAAAATATGTGGCATACACACATCGTATTTGATCAGTTCCAAAATCAGCCACATATGTACAGTAGACTGAGAAGTGAGTATGAGTATCTTCTGACCTTATGAAGACGCTGTCTTTTCTCCTCTCCGTCTGGCAGAAGCCGCAGGCTTGGAGGAATGTACCAGAAACACACATTAGTGTGTTGGGGCTAAGAAACAGACAGAAGGGCAGCATTAAAAAGTTATGAAAGAAACTTTGACTCTGAATAGTAGTACTAGTGAAGGACAGTGATAAACTCTATTGTGATTGTTTTCACTGACCTCCCCTTGAAACACCATCTCATATCCTTCTCTGTCCTTTATCTTGTGGTAGAGATACTCAGACAACTCCAGACATCTGTCAATGTGCTTCTCAAAGCCTATAGTGCCCTGTTAAAGATAACAGAACCATAACATTACAGCTGATATTCTACACAAACTTTGAGCTGGATTAACACTGATTATATGATTGTATATTCTTAAATCCATTTTTTCTATTTTTACTTCTATCCCCCATCCACCCATCCATTCTTCCCTCGTTCATCTATTAATTCATTATCTGTCCAGCCATTCATCCATCACCCATCCATTTGCTCATTATCCATCTAATCATTCACCCATCCATCCAGTCATCAATTAATCCATCAATTACAACTGTTCATTTATCCATTCACCCCTTCATACATACAACCGTTCATCTATCATCCATTCAACAATCTAATCATTCATCCATCCATCTATTCAACTAGCCATCAATTAATCGATCATCCATTAAATTTTTCATCCATCTATTCCATCCATTCAGTCTTTCTTTCTTTCATTCATTCATCCAAACGTTTGCACTTCTATCCTCCCAATGCATCCATCACCCATCCCTCCGTCTATCCATACATCCCTTCATACAGTACATACAACTATTCATCTTCCACCCATTTATCCATAATCCATTCAAATATTCATACATCCATCATCCATCTAGTCATTTATACCTCCATCTGTTCAACCAGTCATCAACAAATCCATCCATCCAACCACACCTTCATGCTGTTCATCTTCCACCCATTTATCTACAATCCATTCAAATATTCAATCTTTCAATCAAATATTGAATCCATTAACCATCAAACTTTATGTCCATCCAACCTTTAATTTATCGATCATTCTATCCATTCATCTTGTTTCTCATCACAGCATGATTCTGCATCCTGCCTTTGATTCATTCTTGAGTAACACATTATCAAGCACTGAAGTTCTGATCTCAAGAATATGAACACACACCTTTGACTTCCACATGAGCCAGAATTTGAAGATGTCTACATGACGGCCACATTGTATGGCCTTGTCCCCTGTGTCATAGGTGACATCATACTGCTTATCCGGCTGAAAGAGATATCCTGCACACATGGAGTTACAGCCCTGAAGAAGACCCTGAAAACACACACACACACACACACACACACAGTGAGAGAGCAGGAATACTGAGTGGAGATAATCATAATAACACCTCTCTTTTGATTCTTTGTCTCTCTGCCTCTCTTTTCCTCTTGTTCTCATCCAGCTTATCTGAGTTTTACTCTGTTCCACTGCTATTCATACTCATTTATTTTGAAACCCCCATTTATCCTTTTCTCTCTTACCTTCTCTCGCACCAGAATGGCGGAGCATTGTAGTGGAACGCCCATCATCTTGTGTGGGTTCCATGTGACAGAGTTTGCCCTGCAGAAACAACACTGATCAGAACATACTGCTCACACATATGTTGTTATTGATTAAAACATAGTAGTGTATGTGAAGCAGGTGCATAGCAACCATTATATTTGAAATTTGAAGTTTTCCCTACTTCTGGAAAATCATTGTATTTTAGTTTTACGTTGTGTGTCAGGAGTGTGAAGATACATTTTGTAGCCAGCTGCATGAACTGTTTTTGAATAAAACACATTCAAACTATAAAATACATTATTTCAAAATTTCAGTCTTTAAAGTAATCTTCAGTGGATAAAGAAACAGCCATGTTAAGTTCATCTATCTTAAGTTCACGTTGAGTGTCTGTTTATTTCATTAGTATTATCTGCATGTGCATTTTTTTAAATATATCATTTTTAGAGTTGAAGTACACTACAAGTGGACATTCAATACATTTAAGCTCACTTCTTAAACTGGATTCTGTCACCCAAATACCACTCATGAAGCAATCAGATTTTTATAATACGTCTCTCCTCTTTCAGACCAACCCTTTGACCCTGGAGCCAAATTTATTTACCATACCTCTCTACACCATTCAGCTTGTGTCTGTGTTTTCGAGACATCAGCAAACCTCCACCCCAAGCTCCCTAAAAACACACATTAGCATCAGTTTAAATCCCCCATTATACAGTGTTTCACCAAAATCAGTCTGTTAAAGTGAATAATGAAATGAACACAAGCGTACATCCACATGAAGCCAAATGTTGTATTTCTCACAGATGTCAGCGATCTCATTGATTGGATCAAAGGCTCCGTACACTGTAGATCCAGCTGTAGCGTTCACAAACATTGGCACAAAGCCCTAGACAGCAGAGACACAACAAAACCATTTCATCAGATAACATGCACAATGGAAATCAGAGTCGCTCAAACCTAAATCTTTTAAACTTAACTCATAAAATGCTTCTGAAACAAATATCTGCATCTTGGAACAGCACTAAGATATTATGTCTTTTAGATACAGCTGTCATGTTTGATGAACTGCGCTATTTCTCGAGTTCATGCTTCCTTATGATAATAAATAAGCATGTTTGGCGTGCTGTCTGGGGGCGAGTCGGGAGATCGGTGGATTCCGAGCACTAGTAGTTTGAACCCTAGCGAGGGCTGATCTAGGTATCTGGCTTGAACCCCGCATGCCCCCCGGTGCAGGAAGGTACATAACGAGGTGGAGAAGGGATGCGTAATTAAATAAGGAAGGGAAGGAAGTGAGCTTATTTAAGGAGGAGGCTTATGGATTTGATTGGACGGAATGGAAATGGATTGATTGAGTAATGCGGTGCCATCTGTGGTTAATCATGCGTCTGCGCTCCTCCTGAAATTGATTAACATTTCATATTTTAACAGTGATATTAAAGAAATGTTTCAGTTTCAATACAGCTTTAGCTTTAGAAGTGTGTGTGCTTATAAATCAAGTTCTGTAAGGTTTGAGGACAAGAATGTGCCATTTGTATTTTGCTCAATTCTTCCTTACAAAACCGTGTGTTATCTTATAGCGCTGAATTCAATATTGAAATGCCTTTAACTGAAAAATGTAGTGTTTAATCTAGTCATTATACATGACTGGCACCTATTTGATACTGTCAAGTGCTCTGACACAGTCTGTATTGTTAAAATCACTATAGAAATAAAGATGACTTGGCTTATTTATGCTTTAAATCTAATCAAAAAACAAGACAAATGTGATTATGCATTTTTGTCTAAATAACTGTGTAAGGTTTGCATCCCAGAAAATTCAAAACTGGATTATAACTTTATACAAAGAAGCAATTTAAACTCAATAGTTTTATGTAACGTGGAAGTCTTTTGGTTAGAGTAGAAACACTGTTCTATTTTTGTGAACTGAACACTCACTTTCTGTTTGGCATCGATGACTTTGGCCTCCAGATCAGCCGGAATAACTCTACCTCTAAAAAAAACAAGCAAATGTTACGGACATTAGTCGATGAGAAGCTCACAGCACAGACACAGAGCCTTACCTCTCATCTGTCTTCAGCAGGATCAGATTCTCTGTGCCGAAACCTAGCACTGCACTGGCCTTCTTTATGGAGTAGTGACTCTGCGAACAACATTGTAACGGACTGGTAAGTGGTGGGGTTTGTACATTTATAATTAATGTACAATGTATTTATAATATAATTATATTGAAAGCTTAAAACTGACAGTTAAGAACCATAAAGAAGCACCAGCCTGCATAACTATCACATCACATTTGCGTTGGCATGCATTCAAATCCTGTGCATCGAGACACATCACAGCAGATTTGACATGATGTCACGGAACCGAGATCGTTTGATGTCACTGATGAAACATTTTAATGCATGCAAATGAGAAGTGAGAGATGAAGTGAAAGCAGCAAAAGGAAAAGGCTTAATGTGAACTGGTCCCACAAATCATCAAAAAGAAATACTTTAACACTTTTCTTATGAGTTTCAAGAAGAAAGAAAATCGTACGGATGAGTAAATGATGACAGAATTGTCTTGTTCTTCGGACTGACTTCAGAAACTGTCGTCAGTAAAAATGCATACTGAGTGATAACGTAAAAATATTGAGAATACTTTCAAGCTCGACATCTAACAGCATACAGAAGGAGAGTGAGACAGAGAGTGAATACATGACCTACATGTTCAGAGGTGAACAGCACCAGTCTGGGAGCCGCTGCCATGCCCTTGATTTTAACCTCAGGGTAGTGTTTGTACCGTGCCACCATCACACTGTACATGTTTGAGATTGCTCCTCCTGCAAGAACACACACGTTACCACATCAAATGGGGCTGTAAGTAACCTCACAAAGCTTACTATATCATATCTGATGCACATACCTTTATCAACATAATCAAAAGTTTGCTGTTGCACACAATGTACTACACACCTTGTTTATATAAAGGTCTATAGAACTGTCAGCAACTGCACCATATCTTTGGGCCTTTGAATTAAATACGTGTTTTTTTTTCTCCTTGGTTGTGAGCTCCATATATGAGACACAAAATGCAGCCCCATCCAATCTCGGCATAACAAAGTTTCTTCATTTTCCCATCTAAAACTTTCTAAGCATTTTTTTCCTTGAATTAGTCATGAATGAATGAATTAATAAAAAGCGAACAATTTACTACTAATTAAAAACTGAGCACATCAATAAAGCCACACTAGTCATTGATATTTAATATTAACCATTGTTCCAATAGTTTTTATTCTGTACTTTACCTGGTGAGAAAATGCCATCCCCCTCTCCATTTGGCCAGCCAATGATCTCTCGCATTTTCTTCAGGGTGAGCTGTTCCATCAGTACAAACACTGGTGCAATCTCATATGTGAACCTGTAAACACACACACCTCACATTAACGCGTGTCCTGGCAGCAGGAGGCAATTCACTAACTATATCTGTATTCACGTCAGTCTGTTCAGTCCATCACTGAATCATTGTGATGGGAGGAACCCACTGCTGGCATCTTCAACCTATTAGCGCCGGTCAATAATCATCCACGGTGATTAGTAATGATGAGCAGCTCATTAGTACATGCAAATGTCAAGTGCTCATGCAGTTCTGTCTAATCAATATAAACAGTACTGACATATTATTTAGAGACAGCCTGAACCTGTGCGAACATGAGAAGGTGAAATAATGCACTACGGAGGAGACCGGGGCTAATTGTCACAGGTTTTCTAGTGAAAAATCCAATTATAGTTCTGATTTCTCCAGCAGTATTTTTATATTTTACTATCAAACATCTAGTTCAAACGTTTTTTTGTGTGCATTCTGTCTTTCAAATGTAGTTTAAAATGTAGTTTATTTAAATAAATAAGGATACTTTTATAAAAATTCTGTCCTTTTTTACTATATAAAAAGTTGTATTTCGCTTCGTAATTAGTTTTTAACATTTTAAATATATTTTTTCAGACAACATTGCAATATTTACCAAAACAAAAAGTCAGACTATTCCTATCACAGTATCTATTTTCCTCTTCCTTAAAAACAAACGTCTGTACATGCTCTGTGCTCTAAAGTACTTCATGAGGAGAACAAGACATTTTACAAGTGTTCTTGACCAGATTCGACGTCATTTTCTAAGAGTGTTAATTTGCTGTTTTATGACACCCTCAATTCTGCCGTAAAACTGACTGTTGGCCATTACAGGCGTTAAGCAGCAGTGTCACACAACACAGCCCCTAAAACCCAGAGGTGCGGTCATTTGGGAATAAGAGAAATAAATCTGAGGACGTGGAGTAAATCTTTTATTGATCAAAGGAGAATTTGGGCATGGGCTGTGAGAGACATCATAAAATCTCTGACCCTCGGAGGTCAAACAGAACCAGGGGACTCGCTGCTGTTGTCCTTATATAAATGAACAAGATCCCAATGGACACATAAAATACTTTCAAATTCCTTTAAGTTTATAATCTGACATCAGAGCCATTAGAGCAGACCATGCAGCCATATAGTTTTAAAAGCACTGGCATGCTTAGTTTTAGCATTTTTTTTATCGCTTTAAGTTTAACAAAGTGTATCACACTGATCAAAAATGTGCTGGAAAACATCCCTCTAATTAAAATGATTAAAATAAATGTCAAAATAATAATAGTAATGTTTCAAAAGCATTTACTGAATTGATCAACTTATATTTGTGTATTTGTCTGACAATAAAAGCATAGCAGTGTTTACTAAGACAAGCATCACTATTACTATTTCTTATGATTTAGAATCGTAAATATGAAACATTTGTGTGTAGCATTAGTGCTACAGGCATGCAGAATAATACAAATACTATTATAAGCAAACTAATCCACTTCACCTGCCATACAGTAAAACCAAGAACTCAATTGGATGTAAATGAAATTTCTAGAGATCAGAACATTGTAGAGACTTTTTTTGAGTGGGTCTGTAAGCAACCACAGCTACAATCCAAAAACACCCAGAACACCTCCGCCACTGCAAAGCAATGCCATATAATTGATATTACTAGACGTCAGATATTACTCACAGATAGCAGTCTGCCTTTAGGATGAACAGATGAATGGATGGCTGGAGAGATGGGGGTGGGGGTGTGGATCAGCTGGCACTGTGTCTTGCATTTAGTTGTAAATTAGTCTTTACCAATGAGCTGTTACTCCTCATTCTGGCCGTGTCCATCACATATGACTAGAGCTCTTCTGATGAGAGCTAATGTGATTCTGAGCTGCCAGTCACAGTGCATTTCATCCCAGTCTTCAGTTAACAGAGCAACATGCACTTCAAAGCAGAAGTAGCAATAGCCAACAATACATTGTATGGGTAAAAATGATCAGTGTTACTTTTAAGCCAAAAATCATTAGGATATTAAGTACCATGAAGATATTTGATACATTTCTATTATAAATATATCAAAACATTTTTTTATTTGTATGCATTGCTATAAGAACTTAATCTGGACAGCGATTTCCTCAATATTCCAGATTCCACCGTCAGATTCAAGATTATATAGTAACAGTTATATCTCAAATATTTTCCTATTCTAATATACCATACATCAGTCAGCGTTCACATGATACATAAACCTCAATTTAAAAAAAGCTTTTGTGCGCCACGGTCACGTTTGCTTTTCCTGAATTGAATGGTGCTAATATGTTTTTATATGTTTAATAATTAATATGTAATTTTATGTTTATTCTGTGTAAATGAAATGCTGCATCAACTCAATTATGTTTATGTAACAAGCCCTATTTAGCCATTTTTGAGAAATATTTTGCCTTGCAAGGACTATAAAACTTTATATATAAAGTTTTATTGTAAATTGCTAAATTGTCTTATTTGTTCAAATTGATTGAATCGCTCAGCACAACAAATGAAGAACATCGCATGAAGGAAGGGGAACTCACATGTTAGTGTTTGCAGTAGAGGTCAGCCACTCTCCAGCTAAACCAATGATGTCTAGACCGGAAGACAGCTGGTTAAAAAACCTTGGGTGACCTTCAGAGAAAGAGAAAGAAGGGAAAAACACTAACATCATTGTATATGCACGCACTCATAAAGATAAAGGTGCTTGACGATTCCATAGAAGAACTTTCTTGGCTAAATGGTTCCATAAAGAACATTTAACATTAAAAGGTTCTTTGTGGTGGAAGAAGGTTCTTGAGATTATAAAAAGATAAGTTTTTGAAAGAACCTTTGACTGAATGGTTCTCTGGCTGAACGGCAGCACTGTGAAGAACCTTATTTTGAGGAGTCTGTGTTTCTATAATTTTTGAAACAGTTATTAAACAGGACAGGGCAGGTGGAGCAGGTGAAGGTCACCTGTGCGGACGCCGTATTTGAGCGTGTCCCTGCAGTCCACGAGGATCTGCTCCAGACTCTCTGGCTGGTCACACAGCTCTAGGTTGAAGCCCTCCATTCCCTCCAGCAGCTGGTGCGGATGATGGAAGTCCAGCACTTTTGTGGATCTGTCGAAGGTCTTGCGCACATAGTTCGTGAGGATGTCGACCACCTCCAACAGGAACTGCATCGTGCACTCCTCACCATTTTTAGCAGGAAGTAGATCTGTGACCAAAGTAGTTCCACAGATTAACAGTAAATGGAATTGCTGCTTGTTCTTCCTTCATTCATATAAATGTGTCACTAACACATGCGGGCGAAAGGTTTGGAGCAACTGAGATTTTTCTCTCTTTTTAATGTTTTAGAAAGAAGCCTCTTACAAAGTTTATTTGATCAGAATACAGTAAAAACCTACATATGAAACATTATTACAATTTAAAACAACTGTTTTCTATTTGAATGCATTTAAATGAAATTATTATTATTGTTGTTAATACACTATCATTCAAATGTTTGGGGTGAGATTAAAAAATAATTCATACACTGATAACAAAGAGAAACATTTCTTGATCACCAAATCAGCACATTAGACTGATTTCTGAAGGATCATGTGACACTGAAGATTGGAGTAACGATGCTGAAAATGAATCGCATTTTAAAATATATTCAAATACAAAACAGTTGTTTTGTAATAATATTTCCTTTTTTTATTGTCTCTGAGGCTTCCTTCAAAAACCTTTAAAACTCAGTTTTTATGAATGAGTGGAAATAAAAAAGTTACATTAATGTCATCTGCTTTACTTTTCAAAACCATTATTAATTTTCGAGCTTTTTTATTCATTCGTAGCGTAACTAAATGCATATCAGCAAAAATATGTATATTAAACAGCAAGAATCCCATTGCAAGTAAGAATTTACGCAGAATAGCCTTTAACGTTAGCTCACCTCTAGCATATAGATTGGAGAAGTCTGTCTCTGTGCGTCTGAAGCGAGGGTCTCGCTCGTTGTCTCGTGTTAAAATGCTCTTGGGCTGCTGATCGTTAAAAAACCCGACAATTCGGCTCTTGTCGTCAACATTATTGTTCTTCTGCAAAAATCCTGTATTATTACACAGAGAGGAAGACTGGAATGAGCGGCCTCCATGTCCAAACATCGCAGCAGAAACTTGAACACAGATGAAGTGTCTCTAAACTCCTCTCCGGAGCAGTGTCCGGCTCGTGAGCATTTATCACACAGGTGATCTGGGGGAGGTCACCACTGATGACATCACTGTAAAAGCGATTTAAATGGACAGCATACAGGGAGCATACCGCAGTTTACAAATGTTACAAAATAAATAATAATCAAAATAAATAAACTTTCATTTCGTGGCTTTCATGGTGTCCTCGTTTGAAAACAACAACAAAATATAGTGTATCATTTACATGCACGCTACAGAGGAATACAGCATTAGAAAAGAAAAAAATCAGCATCGAGAGAAACAGCAGCAGACGCATATAAACGCCACTGCAGATTATTTCATTTTGTCTTCTTCTTCTCATTGTCTTCATCCTCATCTTCCTCAGCTGATATGGGCTCATTCAAGCGTTGCATGACGGCGCCACATTTCAAGTATGCCAAATGAACCTATTCAAAATGACGAAATATTTCATCTAAATAGTTTTTTTTTGACCGAATTATTTTAGCCTACTCCGTGAAACCCATTGTCATTTTATAGCCAATCTTATTTATATCCGAACATTTATATGTATATTCTCATTCGTCTGCGTCTAATAAAACACAACCATAAAAAGATTTAGCACGACTTATTCATGAAAGACCATTTCTTTTGAAATCAGCTCTTATCAGTAAGCATTATGTAAAATGCTCGTGTTATCGCGGCCAAGCAGAGGCTTGAAGGATTGTGGTTTAATAGATCTCCACAGAGCATACATTCTCTCGGGACGCATATAGATTTATCTGTTCACCTCTTAACTCTATTGTAACTATATGCAGGACAAAAACAACCGTAAAGCTTTATCTTTAATAACCGCACAGAACGGATTTTCTTTTTAAAATTACGCGGTTAAGCAAAGCAACATTCTGCAGCCTCTTATGCTTTTTCTTTCTTTCTATTCACTGCAGTGCATTTGCAGCGAAGTCCAATAGTCTACTCACCCCTTTATTTTTTTCTTTTACAAAAGAAACGCATTTTTTAGTCTTCTCCTCCATTCATCGGTACATAATAAGAGGTAATTGCTGCTGCTGTTGACTGTCAATTAGCTGACCAGCGGAAAACACCAAAAGGGGGCGCTATGAGACACATCTGCCCGTTAGAAAGCAATTAATACAGACATAGGCTATTATGCACCACTGTGCCAGGTGGTTTTTCAAAGTAGTCGGGATGGTAGCTGTTTCGGTTTTTACATTTCTTTTTTCAACTTACCGCAAATCTTCATTCCAATTTTCCTCGTACATCCATGAGCGACTCCACTCCAGTCATAGTCTACAGAGAGAAAACGGCGAAATGTCTAAGAAATCTGGCAAATAAAGCGATGGTTACATGGATCCCGCCTCACAAAATACAATCGAAGGCCTCTTTCTAAATGCACCAAAGCGGTAAATGCACCATGCTTTATGCTCCTAATATGAAATGAATGTGGCAGGAGCTGAACAGAATTCAGCCTTAATGCAGGCCAAATCAGGACAAGAGGAGGCTGGTGCTCCCGCCCCTGCGGCCCAAATCCTCAGCAGTTCAGCACCATTTACCAGCAGCTCATTATCTCTCCAGCAATCCCGTCCCATTCTTCTCCTCTATTCATCTCAGGTGCATTAAATCGTTTTCTATTTCAGCTGCAATTCTGATTTCCTTTTATTAGACTGCGATGTAAATAATTGGCATGCTTGTCAGATACATGTGGCACGAAAACATACAATTAATTTTAAAATCTGATGAAATTTATATTTTATTTTATGACGAATTTATTGACATCTTGTTGTGAAAAGACTGCATATAGGACACTTCAATAATAGAATAATGGAATTTAATAACAGCTGTGATTTTATGCTTTTAATCTATATTTAAAAATACAAATATGAGAAATTAAATCTACAAGTGCTCATTTATATATATAGCCTATATATAATTAAGAAAACAGAGCCAAAAATGAATTTGGGCAAATTTGCCCTGCAGCTACAGACATAGACAAAGTTATAATAAGCCGTGGCTAATTTTTGAAGAGCATGTTTCTGTTCAAGTCATAAGGAAATTAATAAACCGTTTGCCTCCCCCATCATCACAGAGAAACACACTGAAGCGAGCAGAGGACCATTAGTACCGATTTAGAGTGCCTACAATTATAGCTACACTTCATTTAATTACACACTTCTACAGATTCGTTCCCGTTTTCAGACCGAGATGATAAAAATATATGTAAGCAGGTACTGAAGCTATAAAATTTTCCTGCAAAAGCCCATAGCTTAATAATATATAATAATAATAATAATAATAATAATAATAATAATAATAATAATAATAATAGCTAATGCATGATAGTCCATTTTAAATAAATATATATATATATATATATATAGCTAGCTATATATATAGCCTAACTTTAATAATAGCTAGCTTATATGTTAAAAATAGTGGTTTGCAGGTTTCCTGTTAGTAGCCTACATCTAGAAAGGCCAAAAAAAATGATTTTAAAACAAATATTGCCGGGTCAGAGTTGTGTGCTCGTCTGTCTTCGCTAATTGCCTGAGTGCAGGTGTGTTTAAAGGCCATCACCTATGTTGACAGCGACATTGGTCTGGCGCGCGCGGGAGGTCCGTCGCGCGCTCAGTGCTGCGGTGATTTGTTGCTCCTGACGCGTTGCGAATAGCGTCGTTTTCCCGCCTCGCCGACAAGATTAATGGCGTTGGCCACAAAGCAAATAGCCGGAGTGAAATAGCGGTTTATCGGTGATGGACCTACTTGAGGAGGGTGGCCGTAAATTTGTCGAGTTGGGATCCGGATCGCCGCCAGCGGAGGAGGAAGAGGAGGAGGAAGCCGCCATCAGCCCCGGTGTTTAAGTCCTCAATTCAAGGAGCGCTGTCACTCTCAGATAAACTGCTCCTTTTTCAAAAAAAAAAGTCAAGCTGACGGGAGGGAGATAAGAGGGGAGGTTCAGCTCATGCATCATTTAAGGTCCACAAAGCATTTTTTAAAATTAATTTTTCATATCATAAATTTAAAACTCGAATACTCATATTATGTCGAATATGTTAATGAACTAGATATTCTCATATAGCCTACCCGTGCCACACCTTTCTTTAAAAAAATCAAATACTTCAGTTTCTTTGGCTTTTTTTTCTAAAGAACAGCAGCAGAACAAAAGCTTAACTAAGAACCATTTCAACATAAATTATTATTCAAGTGGATGTGGTTTAGAATTTATATCAATACAATTAAAGAACCTTTTACAAACCAGTCCATGCACACAGGTTGCCGAACCTTAAATAATTTCCTCTAGGCTTACTTCCTCAAATAATTCAAATAAGCCGTGACCATTTTGCTTTTTTTCACCGAAAAAGCTACTGGATCAAAAAGCCAAACGGTTTTAAGAACCCTGCATTAAAAATATTAATAGAACCAGATCTGCTCTGAAAGTTTCTTTGACAGAAATTGATTTGGTGCTCACCATCATGCCAATAGGAAACACATATTGTCTTGATTAATATAGCCTACACATGTTAACATTGATTAAGAAATAGCGCATATTGATTTCTCAATTCAGATGACATATGGATGAAGAAAACCGATGGCTGATGAAAGGTTAATAGAAACCTGATACTAAGCTATATCTGCATGTCATATAGATTGGCATTGTTAGATTTAAATATAAATAAGATTGAAATAAAAAGCGCAGATTGCACAGAACGCCCGTCTGAAGCACCTGTTAGATTAATAATTACAGTTGTACTGTTTTTTAAAAAGTCCAGGAAGCCGCTTACCTTGTAAAAGAAACGAGAGTTTGCAACAGTATCCAAAATCTCCGCGCAACTAAATTTCCTCGACGTCAGCCAGAAAAATCTAATTGACGGATCACGATGACCTTTCCAGAGGCGATGTTTTATTTTCTGATACTCAAAGCGTAATTCGCCTGTTTATTCGACAGTGCGTGTGCGTGACGCGCGGTTAGTAATCCTCGGACCTCTCCACAACATCAGACTGGCTCTCAAACACATCTCATTTCTACAGAAGCATCGGCACGAGCGTTATTACGACAGCTCTGGCACCTTCCCGCAGGACTTTGTGTCTTAAACGAGAACGCAAGTCACCAACAAACACTTTCCAAGTTTGACACAACAGCCACGCAACCACAGCAACAGCACTGCGTGACATATTACACGCTGCTCCTGTGAGGAGTCTGGGTCAATGTGACCTTCAAACACAAGGACAGCACTGCATGAGCACCAAATGTCAGGATGTTTGTGCGTTTTAGCACCTGTTCTTGAACATGTTATTTATTATTAATATCTATAAGCGAGAGACTCATCGAGCTTTGAAGGTTAAGCCTTGGTGCGTATGCGCAAGTTACATTCTTAACCTTGAAAAGAGAAGCTCTTGTCTGAGAAGTTTTAGTCCTGGATGATAGGCACGAATGAGAATGCTGTTCAGATGAACTCCACATGGTGGCAGCAAGCGTTCAATTAATGCAATAAACTCTGGCGAATTCACACACACATATTCTTAGTTGATGCATGCGGTGCTTTAATGTTTTCTTTTTCCTTTTTTCCATCAAAGTGATACAATTTCCTTTAGTTTTATTTTAACTAAACACATTTGGCAAGAAGGAAGTCATCGATTGTAAAGGAGCACTGATCGCTAGATTTTGTCATTTATTGGATGCACGACAGAGTCGCGGCGTTTCAGCACCTGGACAGCTCCCGCCGTGACTCACATCTGCAGAAGCTCTGAAAAAATAAACAAATAATACAAATAAAAAAATAAAACTGAAATATCATATCAGACCCCGTTTTTACTGTTTACAAATAGGTTTTCCAACTCAAAAACCCTCTTAAGAAGAGAATAATTTTCTGAATGGTCAGAAAGTTATATAAGGTTATAAAGGTATAAAAGAAACGCTTATTGAGTAACTTCAGAACCTTATTTTTAAAAGTTTAGCTATACATTCAGTTTCTTTTTGACATTAGCATTACATATAGTCATTACAAAATAAAGTATGCATGCGATTACACGTTAATTTTGAAAAACAGCGATGTTCTTGATTCACGCCCTAGTAATTTCAGTCAGAAGAAGCACAACAGATGCAGAATATGATGATTTTTCAGTTTTCAGACGCTAGATGGCGCTGGTATATTAGATCCATAAAGATCAGTCCACGCACATCTGCTTCATATGCATATTGTCATTAAGCAACAAAAAATAAAATGAAATACAGTTTATTTTTATTACGTTTGTATGCATAATTAGCATTAAAATTTTATTCTTAGACATTATATATTTTTGTAATCATTTTTTGTTGAATTTGGTCAAGAGTTCATAGACTACAGGTAAGTAATGATAACCCCTGTGATGGTAATAAGAAATATTTTATAGCCTAAAAAGAATTTTTAGAATGCTATCAATCAATTAATCACAAATGTGAATAAATTGGTAGTTTTGGCCCTGATAGGGACTATACTGTAGTGGAAGTATTTGAGTAGGCTACTTAGTAAATAAGTAAGTGTAATAAAATTGTGCTTTAATAATAATAAAAAAATAATAATAATGTGTATGCAGTATTTTGCATGTAGTAGTCCTTTTAGAAAAGCAGTAAGCAGTCAGGTTACTATATAGCAAATATCTTTTATCTCACTGCTTAACAAAATGAATTGTCCGTTTAGAGAAAAAAAGGAAAAGTAGCATGGATATGTGTCGAACTTTCTGTGCAAAGCGTTGCTTCATTCTCTATCCTGAAGTGATGCTCTTAAACACACCCCAACCAACCTTTGATGCTCAGCTAGGGCAGGGTTTTTTTTTTTTACACATTTAATACTCTAAAATAAACAAGCACATGTAAGATTGCAAGTATGCATGCTTAAGTATGTGTGTCTAAATGCCTGATTCTGCCAGACTTTCAACAGACTGACATCAAAGGAAGATCAGAGTGTGGCATTCAGATCAGGTCACGGTGAGGCTTAAACACAAACTCCCTCCAGCAGTCCCTCCATGCAAAGCCACATGTGCTGTTGTGATAGCCTGACCATATCTCACTCTCTGAAGGAGAGGAACAGCCTCGTCTGCCCTGTGGGAAGAACTCACTGCTTGCTGCTGCAGAAGCACACTGAGACACTCAGTACCTGAAAAAGGCACTTGCGCAGATGCTTCAGTGATTGTTTTTTTTTTAACTTCATTATGGGACTTTTCGAGACATGCGAGTTATTCATTCTATAGCATGACTCCAGTCGAAACCAAACTGATACATCTACTGAAGCACTTGAAGTTGTTTTATAAATCCAGATTATGTTATACACTGCTTGGGAATGTGTGAGATTAATTGACTGTTATAAGCTCTTATCGTAGTTTGTATCTTATGCTTCAGCGAGTAGCTGCCCTAGGCTTCTCGTGATGTTTAAGGCCTAACTTACCGATCATGTATTTTTATATTACTCTAGCAAGAAATCACAAACTAAAACATGAATCAATGTCAAGAGATGACATGAATGTCTGATTAATTAGTATATTTGTTTTACATTTAGCTACAACAAATAACAATAATAGGTTTAATGTAGAGAAAATCACGATTATGATAGAGGAGCGGTTTTAATAATAAAGTTTGAATGTTCAATCAACATATTTACAATTCGGGATTTTGACAAAAAAATTTTTTTTGACACAATTCATAAAAATATTGCGCTTACTTGTGTTGATGGATAAAGATCCAGTATGTGATTTATGATTGGTTATTAGGAGTTTGGAAAATAGAATTATGGATGGCCTGAATGGTGTTAAGAGGGTTCATTGATAATAAATAATCAATAATGAATAAGTATTTATCTCTAAGACGTCAAAGGTACAAAGGTGCGATGTCAGTTACATTCAGGAAACACATTACAAAACTGTAATAAACTATGATTTAATGTTTTAACCTGTCAGTGCATGTCCCCAGTGAGAAACAGCTTTCATAAATCTGAATCAAATTTTATTGTACAGTACGTTCTGTAGAGGCTTAAGAGACTAACTCTAACTAGTACAGCCAGAACAAGTAGTATTATACTATATATATATATATATAATTATAATAGCTAGATCTTCTAAAAGCAGGTAAGCGGGCAGACATTAGAGTTTGGTGACGTGTGCTGATTTTACCAACAGAGGCGCTATTGCAGGAGAACTGCACCATAGAGTTCAAAGAATGAACAGCTTAATAGGTGCCAAAAATATCAATAATACACACATCCCTAATATATTGTAAACTCATGTAGTTTTATGCAAGATATAGAAATCTCTCATAAAATGTTTTATATGTGAAATGTGTCTTTCTTTATAATTCACACAGAGAATGAATCAGAACAACAAAACTCCTGCTCAGAGTCAATTGCCAGAAAGCACTTTGTAAAAATGTAAATGCACAGACAAATTTGAATTTAATTTCAGCTTAGAAAATCAACATCAGGATCCGAACGTGAGCACATCACAGCCTGCATAGAAGTGATCTTTTTTTCTGTTGCTCGCAGAGCATCTCAGGACGGAGCAGATATGAACGCCACTGCACTGATATTTTGTGTTGGGTCACAGATGGCATTTTATAATAACACATATTTTGTACGGTTGGTCATGTTATTTCATTAATGTGCTTCTAGGATTTCCATGCAGAGACGTGTTTGTATATTTTACATATCAAAAACTTGCTTATGAGTGACATTACGAAAAACAGAAGACTACAGCTGATGTCAGTTAATGTTTGCTTTATTGTCATTTTTGCCGACTTTGTTCTTAAATTCATATAATGGCGTATAAAAGCTGTTCTTTGAACTGAACATCAGAGCTCTACGTATCCTAATAACTGATAAATCTCACAGTGCTTCATTCTCGGCTCATTTTAACAGAGTTTCACTGTTTCTCTGTTTGATACACACTCACACACACTATATAAAACGTACTTAAATTCAAACTCTGACATACGTTTTTCCTCTTGACAAAAATAAATCTATCCACTGTTAATAACGCCTTATGTTTCAATGGCACGTACGAGTCATATTCTTTATTTTCACACAATAATCTGGAAAGTTTAACAGATGGTGGTTTTCAATGGCATGCTAAAACACCCCACAAGGAGCGAGAACTGACACTTTCATTCAACAAAAGCTATCAATATATTTACAGAATAAAGAAATCTTCCACCGAAGACAGAGATCTGAACACAAGTCAAAACTTGTTAATGCTTTGAGTGGCTCAGGAAACATTTTCCAGGGTTCCTCGAGGAACTGAGAATGACTTGAAAATTATATTTACAAGTCCAAAAAACCCCCAAAAAACAGAGACTCCCAGTCTTACATGTCTCAAAACCATATTTTCGCTTCCTGAAGATTGTATATATTGCACTAGTCTATGGTCGTCCAAGTCTACCACTACACAGGTCTCAGGTCCTCTCTTTTGACGTAATCAGTGGTCTTTTCGTGACTTTTGCTCTTCTTGTTCTGGTGCGTCTTCACATGTTTGGCCAAATGGTCGCTCCTCATGAACCGCTTGCAGCAGTCCGGACACACAAAGCGTTTCTCCCCGGTATGAGTTCTCAGGTGCCTCTGTAACTCGTCCGATCTGGTGAAGCTCTTCCCACAGAACAGCCAGTTACACACGAAGGGTCTCTCTCCCGAATGCCAGCGCAGGTGCGCCTTTAGGTGCGAGGTTTTGCCGTACACTTTCCCGCATCCGGGGATGTGACAGATGTGCTGTTTCTTTTTGCCGGGCTCGTCGCTGGAGCTGGACGACTGGCAGTTAGGACACCGGCATCTCCGGCAGCGCCTGGCCGTGGCCAGGGGGGATTTGGTGTGGAGGAGCGCTGCGATTTGAGTCTGGTACTGTGCAAAGTCTGTGTGTCCCAACATCAAGCCCCTCTGGATGGGAAAGCGGTGCGGGCCGAGGCTGGATGGGTGGCTGACGTGGTTTCCTTGCTGAAGGCTCCACCAGGGTATATCCTCCCCGGGGTTTGGAGACAGTTGTCTCTGCTGCTGATGGACCAGGCCTGAGTGTCCGTGGACGAAGCCGGGAGGAATCGGGGGTGGCGCCGCGTAGGTGACGGCGGGCACGTAGGTCGGAGGGCAGCTTGACTGCAACGACTGCATGGAGCACGGAAGCATCTTGACCGGAGAGAAGTCATAGGGATAGGTGGGGTCGGCCGGGGGGGTTAAGGGCAGCTCGTGGTGGGCGCTGTAGGAGCCCTGCAGGTGAGATTTGGTGGATAGTCCGAAGGAAGAATTGTTGGAAAGCGAGGGCTGGGGATTGGCCTCGTTACTCCAAGGGTGGAAAATCCGTGACGGAGACCCGAGGGTTGTGTCGTAGGGAACTTGAATAAAGTCCGTGGGTGTGGATCCGTGATGATGGCCGATCCGGTTACACGTCGCCGCTAGAAGTGCCAGAGGAGAGTGCTTGCTGTTTTCCGGCGAGGAGTTGGGAGTGCGGTCCTGGATCGCAAGAAAGAGCCGTGTTAAAACATTTAGCTGCACATGCTTGAAAAAGATCACATTTAACTTTTGGGGGGAACTTTACTACATGTTGTGGTCAGTGGTACATACAAAACTGCACAAAAGCAAATTTACCTTAGTGTTTATGAAGCATGTGATACAATTACCACTTTTCTCAACGAAGGCAAAACGCACAAAAAAATTGCACAACTTTAGCTGCATTGGTAAAATACGTTTACAGCAATAAAAAATGACTTGTTTACTATTCTAATAAAGTAGACTGAAAGGAAATCAACCAGCTTAAGTTTAACTGCTGCGTTACGAATTCGAAATGAAGTAATTTAAAATTGAATTACTTGTGAAAAGATCGTATTGAAAGTCTCAAAACTCTCAATGCAATAATTACATGAATGAAAACATCGTTTTAACAGACGAAGGAAGTCTTCCAGTCCTGGTATGTGTTTTTGTCGTTTAAATATGAAATCGTTTCGCCACATAAAACAGAACTGTCTCGTTATCTGCCGGAGTTTGCGCAGTTCGGAGACGCTTCTCGTCAGTAAGCACCGTTTATTTGCGTTATGCGCGACATTTTCACCAATATCTCAAACTTTTCACGAACCTGAAGAAATGCCTGTAGTGTGTCGTTCCTCAGCACAGCCACAGCTGCCATGGCAACACTTCCTCGAGTTCCTCAAGCTTCCCGGTTTAAAGCAGCCAAATTCACTTCTTCAGAAAGACTTGAATGCGTCTTCTCACGGAAAAAGTGCGCTCGCGTCGCTTCCTCTCCTCCAGCTATCCCTGGACTATCTGAGGGAGTGAAGGATCACTTCTTTGGATTTGATAAGGACTTTGGTGGGCCGCCAGCCAGTCAGGAGTGAGATTTATGACTTTGAAGTTCGCCGCTGCCCAATCATCAAAGAAGAGCGGCTCTTTGAGAGGGGGAAGCAAATCCTCTGAATCCACACAAAGCTCCTATGGTGTGTTTGTTGGTCTGGATAAAAGGGCTGATTATTAGGGGGGGAGGGGACGGGTGGGGATAAAGGCGGGACAATTAATGAAGTAATCACTATGTGGGAAATGTATATACACAAATAATTGGATTTTCTTGATCAAAGACCCCCTCGCCGCCTGGAGACCCCGCTATTGGATGCCGGAGTCACCCGATCCCCCTTTCTGTAATTAAGGATTTGTTGTGCGACAATAGGACTGTGTGTTATCTCCAGAGATCTGGCACGGTCTTACGAGATAACTTCAAGAGGAAGGAATCATTTGACTCAGTAGAAAGTTCACACATAGTTTTTCCGTCCCGCAATTTATTGGATACTGTTTGACTGGTTGGCTCGTTTCAAAAAATCATTTTCATAATATATGAACAAAACCATGTAGTCGTTAAAAGTGTGCAATTAAAATTAATAAATGCCCTGTTGGTAAATGCAACAATGCAATTTTAATTTAGTAACAACAGTAAGAATAAATATATATCGGTCACAGACAGCAGTTTTCAGACAAACTATATTAAAAAAGGATACAGCTGATTCTGGCACAAGTCAACAAAGCAGCTATCATATCACTTTTTATTTGGGTGCACTAATTGCTTGTGATTAAAGACCAAAAAGAACAAGCGACTACTTAATTGTTTTCATAGGTGAAAAAACAAGTCGTTTATTAAAGAACCATCCCACAACACCCATGGAAGTCACCGTCGAGCCATCAAGGTGTGGAGGTGACATGATGATGGTGATGAGGATGTCTTAGTTGTGTGATTCGCAGGCTGGCAAGAGGAGGAGATCCGATCTTTGAGAAAGTTTGAACATTTTCCAGTTCTCCTCCCTCTGTACCGCCCCGAACCAGTCAAGCCTTCAGTCAGCACATGTGACACCTCCACAAATATCACAGGAATCAAAGACTATGCTTCGTATAAGACTGCTAAAAACAACCAGCGCTTCCAAGCAGAATGTGTTTAGGAGTTCTTGCAAAGTCTTGCAGGCTGTCATTTTAACTTCAAATGTAAAAAATAAAAAACAAGCCAAGTAAACACCCACAGAGAGATGTGTCTAATCTATGACTTTTTAAACTGTCCCTTTCGAGCACTTTGGAGTGGATGATGTTGAAGCAGATCAGCTCTTTTGATGGGATTAAGGTTTCTCACATAGTAATGGAGGAGGAGGGGAATTCCCACCGGGACCAGATCTCACTTATCCTACAGTCCATAGAGAATTGCAAGAGGGCACAATTCTGTTTATTCTTCTTAACGGTCACCTCCAATTATATGGTGCCTACTGTTTTAACGATATATTATATTACTGGGTGCCACAGGCTCATAAGTTTTTACATATTTCGCAACCTTAGTTTAGGTTATGCAGTGCATGCAAAAAGTTTTAAAAGTTGTCGGCACATAATAAATGACAAAACATGGCATTGTTTATTTTATTTTATTTTTTTTAGATAGATTAGAATACAAAACAGCTGGCAAGATTGGATTGAGAACAACACTGTACAAGTGAAACTTCACCCAAACTCACAACCAAGCCATTCAAAACCATGCTGTGTGATACTTTCCAGGTGTTATATATATATTTTAATTTTACTGCGTAGTTGGAATTAATCTATTACCAGAGGGAGTTTTATAATATCAATATGAGAAGCAACGATGCACATTAAAGATCTGTACCAAACTGTTACTGGAACAGCAAGCACCGCTCATTTACATGCTCTGTGGGGAGAGCACATTATTGAGCAGCTGATCACTTTCTGTCAAGATGATGTACACAGTTCGTTCTGTGGTCTGTCACTCATTAACAGCAAAAAGAAAAAAAGAAACAAATAAAGCACAGTGAGTCAGCCCTTGCTCATCTAATCATGTTGTTTGGCAACGTATAATTTAAAACATTATCAGTTCAACAGGCTGCCATGGAGAGTCCTCATAATTAACCACAGTATGCATTTTTTCCATTTTATTTTTAACAGATAAATAGCACATTTGTCTTTCATAATAAATACACAAATCCAAATACTAGGAAAATAATGCATGTATAAATAATTACCCCTCATTATTTTATTTATCTACAGCACATTCGTAGAAAAGGGATGGAGAAGGCAATCTGTAAAAGAAAAAAAAATAAGTGTGATTAGTTACATAAAACATAAATGCACAAATTTAACTGTGTAAGTGTAATTTTGATAGCTTGCCATGTAAATCAATGACTGCTAAAAAATAAAGCAATGAGCTAATAATGTCCCTTAAAAGCTTGTTGAATCAAATCTGACTTTAGCATGGCTTTTCTAAAATAAATGCATGGTTAATCAACTATTTCAGTCCAGCAAGTGTTCAAATCTTGAAATATTACGTACAATTAAAAGTTATTTCTATATTACATCAAAGATTTAACAGTAAAAAGAACCACAAGCTGAAAGGTGATGGTTTTACAGTCACATTAAATGACTTTTTATTTGCTGAAAAAGTGTGAATAATCATTTAGATGACTGAAGGCATGTAGTAGATTGTGTACCGAGTTTTGATTATGTTAAGAATTTAGATTCCAAGAAATTGTAGGCTTTAATGGCTCAATAAAAGCCTAATTAAATCACATGCGAATAATATTAAAAATATCAGTCGAATCTACAAGCATTTGGTCTCAGTGTACAACATAAATGGATGTCTTCTGACAGCATCGCAGCATTGTCTGTGAGTTTTTGATGAAAGCATCAACAGTGAGTTTCTTGATATTTTAAGGCTTCTTTCGGACAGGTCACAGACAAACTTTTCATGTTCTCTGGACAGACAGCAGAAGAAAATAAAGCAAAAAGACTGAAAAAAAAGAAAAAAGGGGTTCCACATCTGTCTCGCACACAAGAGCAGGAGAGATGGAAAGGCAGAGAATTGCTTGGGGCTACCGGCTACGAGAGCCTCAGTAATGGTGTCTCGTATGAGAAAACATCTGTGAATTTCCTCAGTGATCTACAACAAAGTCCAACTCAGAGTAGTCACTCAGCGGCCCTTTGAAGTCTCTCCCTGACAGAAAGCTGCCATTGTGTTCTGGCCTCGACGCCGTGTAGCCTGACTCTGCTCTTGCTAATTTCCAACATTTTCCCCTGAAATCTGATCCGGTTGCCTGAGCTCGGGCTGCAGCCGTGTGCTGATGGGCCTCGGGTCAGGAGATGAGGGAGAGGTCGCCCCTTAAACACCCGCTCGCCGCTGTGTGTGGCACCGCTCTGTTCCCACCGGCCCAGGGCAACTGTTGGGGTCACGTCTGGCTTCCTCAAGCCTGATCAGAGGTTTGGAGGTTTAATGATCGGAGTTTATGCATTTGTACTACTTTTAGATTGGGTCGGATGGGATTTGTAGCCCTGTGCAGATGTTTGTCGTTGGAACAATCAAGGCTTTTTTACTGCTGAAGTTCCAGAGCACAGAAAGTGAAATAAAAACTCGTATCAACAAACTGCGCAAATTAATATTAACAGCGGTCCAACAGGAATTTGAGATATTGTTCAAACCATTGAAAGATGGAAAATAGATCCTTAAGTGCTTTATCTCAGATGTTTCTCTTGTGTGCTCCTGTATGTAAATGTGTGAAATACATATGGACTCAATCAATCAATAGTGGCTTCTAGATATATAAAGTACCTGTAGGTAGCAGCTTAGATTATTAGGCTTTGGATGAACTGGATGAGTTTTGAATTTGAAAACAATGTATCTTGGCAAATATGATTACAATTTGAGAAACAACAGAGCTTTTGAGAGGATACTGGGGTATTTTTCTAAGAATGGAAATAGGTGAATCAGGAGCAAAAGGCTTTATTTCATTTAATCTGTGTTTGAATCACAGCCAGAACTGACATATTAAATATTTAGGTTGGCATTTTAGTGATTATACTAAAGGCATGCGACTCATAAATCTAAACCTTAAACCATGAACATGTTTTATTACTTGAAATAAATGTTAACTGAAAAAAAAGCCTAAACTTATTATATTACTTATTGAAACATTTCCAACAGGGTTGGGGTCAATTCAGGAATGAACTCAACAATTCCAATTCAAAGATGGAAATGGAATTGGAATTAAACAACAATTAAAGGAAACAGAATTGGAATTGAATTGGAATTACAGGAAGTGGAATTCAATTCATGAATGGCCCCAACCCTGATTTCCAACACAGTCTCATGACCAAATCATATGTATTTTACAAGGTGGCTAATTCGTGCTCATTCATACAAAATTCGTATGATTTTGTTACGATTTGTCTATTGACAACTATTTAGCAAGTATCGCATGAATTTGCACGAGTGAGATTGTACGAATTTGTATGAATTAGACACCTCGTAAAATATGTACGAATTGCCTGACATTTCTCATTTTCAGGCATTGCACTAAAATAACTAAATACAATAACTAAAAAAAAGCGTCCGATCTGAGACAGTCTCTCTCCAAGGCTTGTCCCGACTGTAAGGGACAGATTTGTTGTTTTGCCTCCTGAATGTAAACAGGTCCTGGCCACTTCTCTCAGCGCTCGCCCTGCTTGCGTTTACTCAGTGGCAGCTGCGAGCACCATCTGGGAGGGCTTGAGCAAGGCCAAACAAAACAGGTTACACCTTCGGCCATGCCAAGTCCTGTAGCCTATTCCTGGTCTGCACAAACAACAGGGGCTAATCGCAATTTCATGCTCTGATTTTCCCCAGACCTCTATCCAAGCCCCGCAGGAAAAGAAACTTTAGCTCATTTTCAGGAGATATGGGCTACACGTGGTTCCATATGGCCGTGCTCATGCTTGAGAGTCCTCGTACCTCATGATTACAGAATCCATCATTTTAAACTCTCTTAAATCACACTTTCTAATCTATTTATTTTTTGTTTCTTTGTTTAATAGTAGAATTATATACATAGAAGGACATATTTGTCATTCTGTTTTTTGTGTCAAATATACTGTATTCAATAGTGTTCTGAGGTGAAAAAGACATTTAACATTTTTTTATTATTTTGCTAGTACTAATTTTACACTAAATTAAGTTACTTTTCAGTAATATTTTATTTACCTCACATACACCTAAAAATGAGAATAGCCTTTTTGTCTAATGGTTCCATAATAATCGAATCTTTAACATCTGAAGAACCTTTCTGTTTCACCAAAGGTTCTTTGTGGAAAAGCTGGTTCTTCAGGTCAGAAAGAGATGGTTCTTTAAAGAGCCTTTGACTGAATAGTTCTTTGTGAAACTAAAAATGGCTTTTCTATAGCATTGCTGTGAAGAACCTTCACTCACCCTTTTTTTTAAGAGTGTAAACAATAAATAATAAAAAAAAGTACACTGATAATTTATTTTCTTCACAGATCATGTTTCATATAGTCTCATGCTTTTCACTAACAATGTTGTCTACCTATTGATGGTCTGATTGCCAAATTGTGTAAAAGGTAGTAGAAGAAAAATAAAGTCATACCCTTCAATCTGATTCAAATAACTGCACTTCTGTTGAACTTATGTTTCCATAAAAATATTAATCAGTACTGCTTAATTAACTGTTTTCAAAATAATATATATATATATATATATATATATATTAATCAAGTGAGTATGTTGGAATGATTTCTGAAGGATAATATGCCACTCAAAATTCTTATAATGATGCTGAAAATTCAGCTTTGATCACACAAAACAAATTATTATTTGAATACATATAGAACTATAAAGATAGTTATCTTATATTGCAATAATATTTTACAGTTTTACTGTATTTTTGATCAAATAGAAGAGCTTATGGGAACATTAAAAAAAAACTAAAAAATATTAACAAAAAAGGTGAGCATTAAAAACAAATAAACAAAAAACAACATAAAAATAAATAAATAATATAAATAAATAAATAATGATGCAATTTTTAAAAGATTGTTTTAACATTTTTTTTTAAGTCTGAGCAAAAATCTGGATACAATAATGAAACACAAAAATCAATTATAAAGCAGCGATAAAGAGTTTCTGAAAAGTTTCAGAAAAAAGTTAGACATCCTGGAACACAAAAGAGCCAGTAGTTAAGTTCACGCGAATCAACCAGTAAAGTAAAGACTAGTTTGGTCAGACACAAGACTAGTTTAGACCCAGTTGGCTATCAGCTCAGTCACTCCTGAGACGGATGCCGAACATTTGACAGATTTGGCCACAGAACCACATTCAAGTCCAAATGCAGCGGGGCAAAATCTCCCACTTTTATCCCTGTGGTATTCACTCAGCGCTCATGCAAATGTGGGTAATTCAGCGGGGCATAGAAAGCCCTCAACAAATTGCAGGTGTTAGGAAGCCGAAACAAAGGCCACTACAAGCCCTAATGGCATCCAGCATCATTAGCAAGTCTTTGATGTGCGTGCTCCACTCACTCTTTTATCTCCTTCTCCCCCTCTCAGCCCTTCTCTCTCTACATCTTACGCTACCCCGCTCTCTCCTTCTGTCTTTCTCCTCTAACCCGCTCTCTTTCCGCGGTTCTTCATTAAATCAGTCTTTAGGGAGGGCGCCCACTCCTGTACCCGACATCTGTTTGGCTCTTATGCCTGTCTGTCTGTCACACATCAGTCAGCGTAAAAAGCAGTGCGCCGCTAATCTGCAAATATCCTAAAGTACCTGTTTATTCTGAGAGGCGGCGAGCAAAGACGGCAAAATAAAGTGTTTACTTTCGTTCGCAGCTTTATTATCCAGGCGCGATTACGAGATGCGGCTCGCGGGAAGCGTTTACTAGCAAACGAACATATATATGCGCAGGAGTGTGTGTGTTCTTGTGTATCAATGGCAGGTTACCTGCTTTACATCCCAGCAGGTTTGAAAGAGAGGCTTTGGAAACACTGCTATTCAAAACTCTTCCTTTGAACTCTAGAGGATATAGAGACAGGACAATGCCAGTCTATTTGTGTTCCCCCTTTGAAGTCCACCCTGTCTATTAGTATGAGAGAGTGTGCTGTCTGACAATAAATACTGCTCTATCGAAAGATTACGGCTGCAAAATATCTGAAAGGTGCCACATTGCTCCGCATACTTGGGAAAGAAAACACGCGCTCTAGAACAAACAGGGAAAAAACTCTTCGGCGACCACATTAAAAGAGATCGTCGGGTGCTCCAGATGCGCAGGGCGCTTTAATGAACGCAAAGAATAGGCTGTTCTGGTTGTACAGAGAGTTATTGAGATATTAAAGAGCGCAGGTGCAGGGCCAGCATTGTTTACCGGAGCAGACGCAAGTTTAGGGATCATCGGTAGCTTTAGCTTGTGTTCGACAGCTCTGTTGAATTCTCAACCTGCTTCTGATTATTAAACATCACATTGAGTTTCTTCACTCTAATATGTGTCTCGCAGAAGAACTGAAGAACAGTGTGAAGGCGAACTTCAGAGGCGAGCACAAAAACTAGAGAGCTTGTTCAAAATTGATTTCCATGGCAAAACAGGGCCAAAATAATCTAGGGAACAAGATCTCTCTTAATGGATTCGATGTTCTTTAAAGAGGCACTCGCGGGTGTTAGAGTGACCTATTTCAGCCGGCACTTTTCAGAGGAACTAAATATTCTCCGACGGGGAATAAAGCTCGCAGAATATTCTCATTACTGCCTCATCCGAGCGCAAGAAAACTGGACACGGCCAGCTATGATTAGGACTAGAGCTCATCAGCAAGCACACGCGCGCGAGCCAAACGTGTTATTAACACATCTTTGTGATGATCGTTTATCTACACTGCCTCTGTCTGCAGGCACAGGAATTACTGTCATGTGTAATTACGCTTTCATTCCTTTTGTTAATCGTATACTTTAAGTAGCGCTGTCAAATGACTAAACGCGATTAATCGCATTTGAAAAAAACGTTTTTGTTTGCATAATGTATGGGTACAAATATACACACATATAAGGTATATTTGAAAACATTACCTATATTTACATGTCTATATTTATATAATTTTTAATTTACAAACATAAAATATTTAATTGATTTATATATACATGAAAATACAACTTTTATCCTGGGTGCGATTAATGGTGATTAATCGTTCGACACCACTTTTTTAGGTCACATGTGCTTTGTAACAAACAAGATTGCAATCTACGCTTTCAGTTGAACATAAAAATCAATTATAAAACAAATGTGGCTAATGCGTGTTCGTTATGAGCAGTATTGAGCAGTAATTAGTTACAGCAATAATATTACTTGCGCTGTAACTAGTAGTGTAACTAATACTAATAAGATCTCAGTAATAATTATAAAAGTGAGGCAGAAATATATTGTTAATATATTTAAGAAGATTTTTTGGCCAAAATATGCAGTTACACTTTCTTTGGGGCATGAAGGAAAAGTAATGTAACTAGTAGTGTAATTACTGATGCCTGAAAAGGTGACACATCATATTAAGTAAACTTACTTAATATAAACTATTACGTAATAACAAAAAAAAAATTATAGGTACAATGTACTTATTGTGTTCATATTGTTTTATAAAACACTTCTGCTGCTATTGAAGTGGGATACAGGTAAGGTTAGGGACAGATTTGGTGGCATAGGTAGGGTTAAAGATGGGTTGAGGTGTAAGGGATGGGTCAACAGCGTATAAATTTAATTTTTAGAAATTAACTACATATAGGTATTTTTAAAAAATATAAGTACAATGTAAAAACATGTATGTGCACAATAAGCAGTGTTGGGCAAGCTACTTAAAACTAAGCTATCAGTTACTCTACATTGAATGTAGCTTAAAGGGTCACAACACCCTAAAACACTTTTTTTGAGTTGTTTACAGATATATACATGTTGTACATTGCTTAAA
>JAUCMT010000078.1:492894-502895 GCA_032357475.1 Enteromius thamalakanensis
GGCCCTAGGAGGAGGATTCCGAGTCTCCTGCGCTGTAAGAGCACCCTCCAATGCTCACTCCAGTACCAGAGCCCGCTCCGGGTAGTTCCAGAGCTCGTTCCAGTCCGGGGAGTTTCTAAGCCCGCTCCAGTTCCCGTGCCCGCTCCAGTCCGGGAAGTTCCAGAGCCCGCTTCAGTTCCAGTGCCCGTTCCAGTCCGGGAAGTTCCTGAGCCTGTTCCAGTTACAGTGCCCGTTCCAGTCTCGGCAGTTCCAGAGCCTGTTCCAGTTCCAGTGCCCGTTCCAGTCCGGGAAGTTCTAATGTCCGCTCCAGTTCCAGAGCCCGCTCCAGTCCGGGAAGTTCCAAAGCCCGCTTTAGTTCCAGTGCCTGTTCCAGTCCGGAAAGTTCTAATGTCCACTCTAGTTCCAGAGCCTGCTCCAGTCCGGGTGGTTCCAGAGCCTGTTCCAGTTCCAGAGCCCGCTCCAGTACTGGTAGTTCCAGAGCCTGTTCCAGTTCCAATGCATGTTCCAGTCCGGGTGGTTCCAGAACCAGTAGCAGAGGACCTGCTGCCAGATTGGCCCGATCCTCCAGAGCCCGTAGCAGAGGACCTGCTGCAATGGCCCGATCCTCCATATTTGCTGATATTTGTCTTTAAATGATGTGTTTTTCAAATATGTTTCAAACTTGGCATACATTTGATTAAAGATTAAACAGCACAACAAACATCATCGTGAACATTAAAATTACTGATTGAATCTCCACACAGTTCAAAATCAATCTACACTGAACATAAAAAATGTAGCAAATTTCCAGCATTTGATGTTTCATTACCTCAAAGTGATGATTATAATAATTAGTATGGGATGATTGTCGAAGTCATACGGAAAACACTAGAGCAAACTGATCCACTTCTTTAGTGACAGATATATACAGAATCAAAATGTCAGACATTTCAACCAAAATATAGACAATTATTAAAAACAAAACCTTTTTATTGCCATTGCTAAATCAAACTGACTGACAGCAGTATTAGAGGAAAACCATCATCAAATCAAAATAATAGTTAATAAGTGTATCTGCAAGTGTTTACATTTGAAATACTTATATAATGTGTGTGTTGGAATATGTGCGCAATATTTATTAATTCTTTGAAAATTTAACCTTGCCGATGCCAATAAGGCAAGCATGCTAATGAGTTGTTTTTTTACCTGAAAGGAACTGAAAGAGAAAGACTGAAAGACATGGAGGGTGTTTGAGAGAATAAGATCTGTCTACATCTTCACTAAAGATCAGATTGTCTTGCGGGCCCTGAGGGGTCAACAACGGCAGATGAACCAAATGATATGCAAATAAAATAAAAAAAGCGCCACAAATTGGCTTGTGTGCGCGGTGCGGCCCTTCTCCTCTCAGAGAGAGTTTCGTCCAGCATTTCTCATCTACAGCAACATCACGGCAAGACCCACAAACGGAGGTGTTGAATAAAAGATTTGGAGGAAAAGCAATACATAAAAAAAAAATTGTTAAAAGAACAAAGTTGAAAACAATTTGAAATGCGAGGCATTCATAACAGTCTTATCTTGCTCTCTTCATGTCTTTTTGTCTCTGTTTCTGTGAGGGGGGATCAAACGCAAAGAATCACTTTTCATGTGCTAATGTTATCTGCCTCCTTGAGGAGAATTCAAATTAATGATTGTATCATTATTGGTTTGATAAACTGTGTTTAATGAAAGAATTATATCAAGGATGGGAATCAAAAAATAAGAAAGACATTGTAGGGTATTCCTCAAACTTTCCATAACCATGAGAGGCTTTGAAATGCAGATATTGCCTGACGCTTTGAGATAAGGTTAACTCCATCTCTGAGAGTGCAGGGCTGTCATAAACATCACAAAGGGCCAGTTAAATATTTGGTTCGTAGGGCCCTAAAAAGCAGTTTTACACAATAATCACAATTTCCATTAAAATACTTTGAAACAAACATTCGTTAAATGCATAGTTGATGTTTTCTCTGACTTTCAGCAGCATTTCAGTTTTTATAATAATACACCTTTATATATATATATAATAAAAAAGAAGTTATTTGTGACTTTTTATTAATCTCTTTCTTATTTTTTCGCCGCAAATTTAGCAAGTTCGTGTCTCACAATTTCACAGTTATCTATTTTATTATGTTAGACTGCTGTCAAATGATTAATTGCATCCAAAATAAATATTTTTGCTTACAAAATATGTGTGTGTGTACTGTTATGTACATATTATGTGTGTAACATGCATGCATATATTTCAGAAAAATGTGTAAAATTTATGTATTAAATATATTTATATATAATATAAATTACTAGAATATATATATATATATATATCCTGTACATGTGTTTCTTTAGATATATAATAACACAGATATATATAATTTAAACAAAAACTTTTAAATATGATTTGACAGAAATGAGATTGCTATCTTTTCTTAAGTATGTTGTAATTGTGTAAGTATGTTTTAATTGTATAGAAAGTCAACAGAAAGTCAGAGTTTCTGTAGAAAAACTGCTGTTGTGTCCTGAATGACTATAACAACACCACAGGACATCAACGTCTCCAAACTCAGTGAGCTCTGTCATTAAATTCTTCATTCATTCATGCCATGTGACATCTGCACTGTCTGTGAGGATATGTATTAGGGCGAAACGTGTCTAATCTGACAGTCTGCCACAGCAAACAAGACTACAATCACAGAAAGAGGTGGAAAGGGACAAACAAAGCAGCCTGTGAGTGATGTGTTCATATTGTCTGGATTGTTATGCTTTACTAGAAGTTACATGTTTCTCTGAAGAACAGAGAGATGCTGCCACTGCCAGTCCTATGTCAAGGATCGACAAAAAATACAGATGGCTGAGTGTCTTAAATCTGACTGGATCAGCTATGTAGGAAGCCAGTTTAATTAAGCAATAATTATTTCTTTATTGTTATTATGGCAATGACTAGAATGCTAGACTGACCAGTCAAGCATTATGGAAAGGCACTGTTCATTTTATACACACAGGGACCACACATATGATGTATTACTCTATTAATTCTATATTAGTTCTCCATACCAACTTGGTACAAGAATGCATTTGTGCAAATGTTACTAATTTTATGAAACACTGGCGGCTGTTATCCTATTGCTTTTGCTCCTTCTATTCAACCACACCTTATGCCTATACACACCCCTTAAAGACACTATTAATATTTTGATAAATTAGATTTCCTGCTGGCATATTTTCTATTTAACAGGATGTCGGTGCTGGACAAAACAATGGTTGGGTCTGTGTTCTATATTATGATGTAATAATTAAATACTAAAGTTTTGACATCTATTTGAGTAGCATAACCTTTTGAAAAAGAAGTGTGTTTGGTACTGAATGCGTATCACTTGTAATTCGAATCATAAAAATCAACACTTCCACGACTATGTTTCTATACTTAAATCACTTTTTAAAAGCGAACTTTGAAATAACATCAAATGAAAAACATTTAAAGTGCATTAAAAATAGCTACTGTATAGTTTAAATAAGCTGATTATAATTTCAACTGTATAATGTTATTTGATATGACTGATTGCTATAGTAAATGATTTCAGTGTTATTATTAATTATTATTCTGGTAAGTACTAAAAGTCATTTTTTCGTGTCATCTTAAACCATAAAATCACTGTAGAGAATCTTCATGGCTTTATTGTTACTGATTTTAAAGGATAGTTCAATTAAAATTGGACCTCTATGAATTTCTATATTTTGGTAACTACACAGCTTTGTCGATTACTGACCACTGTACGGACAAACAAACTAATTTATTAATCCACATTTATTAAAATATCTTGTATATTTTTCAGAGAACAAAGTAAGCTAAACAGGTTTGTTGACTAAACGATGACAGGACTTTTATTTTTGGATGAACTGGGCGGTCAGTCTGTAACAGTGCTGGTAGTGTGTGTTTAACTGTGTACAGATGCAGTGGTCTCTCACCGGCTGTCAGCAGCACGCCTCAGAGTGGTGGGCAGAGCTCAGCTCATCTGGATGAGATAATGGGAGGGGCAGTGGGCGGGGCGGTCTTTGGGTTGGGGGAGGAGCCAGATAAAACCTCCTCCTCAGGGATGGACTCTATAGTAGACAGTAACTGATAATATTCATCCTCTACATCCAGAAGCTTGATTTGCCTGAGAAGTGAGAGAGAAAAAGAAGAGGGTCACTTAAGGCAAACAGAATAAAAACATAGGTTTGATAACCTACAAATATGCATTATTATTATTTTTTAAATTATACATTAAAACTTATTTGACATTACAAACCGAGATTAACCAATAATTAATCTAATAACATCAGGAAGAGGGCCTATTGTAGGTGCTGTGTCTCATAATTTCTATTTTTTAAACATTGCGCGTTTTTTATCCAGATTTTTTGATAGTGTTGATTGTGTTGATTGTGTTGACTGTGTTGATTGTGTTGTTTTAGGATGCAATTTTAGTTATGGTATAACTCCGTGTTTTGGAAATCTTTTTAGTGTGAGGTTGATGCACTGACAGCAAGAAGAATAATGGGTAACACTTGTTAACTCTTAACCACGACTTTTCTAACAAATTCTTAATTTGCAGCTTATTAATAGTTAGTGAGGTAGTTGTTAAGTTTAGGTATTGAGTAGGGATGTAGAATAAGGTCATGTACAATTAGGCATTAATATGTGATTAATTAGCACTAATAAATGGCTAAAATTCTAGTAATACCCATGCTAATAGCACTACTGAATAAAGCAAAGGAAAGGGCACCATAATCTTCAGTTTTAATATGAGCACTGCATATTTTGTCAGATGCAGAAAATTCAGTGATGCACCTCATTATTTGTACTCCATGTTATAAATGAAACAATTATAAGAATTAACCTCTGCTTATATCACTACAGATTTTTTTTTAAGTACTTCAACTTAATTGAATAGTATTTTTTATTTATTTTTCCTTTCATTAATATATTTTTATTAATAATTATATTATTTTCATGAATGTCCCCTTAAGCCAAATAAAGTATACTTTGAGTTTTGTCTTCAGTATTCCAATGAAACTGTCTTACGGTGTGGCAAATTAATTAATGCAATGAATTAAATACAAATATTTAAACATAGTCTCTCCACTATAATGAGCTCATAAAAACTGCATGCATAATAATGAAATAAAAATTAGCAAAATACTGTTAAAAATAGTTGAAAAATCACAGAAATGTCCCTAATTACATTCTAAATTAAACTGGCTGCACGCCTCTTATAGTTTCTATTACGAGATAATGACCTTTCCACAGTTACTTCAGCCTCACATATATTCTTTGAGCTCAAAACATTCAGACTTTCCTCTGTAGCTAGAAGATCATCATCACTCTCAAATACTGCCATTGAGTCCCCACAGCATCTTCTCTATCATCTCTACTTTTTTTCCACAATGCAATTGACTTTTAATGTCACTTTTGTGTTTCTCACGTCAGTCAGTTGCATTTGTTTCAGAAACACCTATGTGGCGAAGCAACCTCAGTGCTGCAAATTACAGGCGCTCAACTAATAAAATAGCCTTGTTATTTTTACGCTGTTAAAAACCAAAGCAAATAAGAGGTTCAAACGTCAAACCAAACAGGCCTGAAAGCTGCCTTACTTTTCACAGGGGTTAAAAATAATAAATAAATAAAAGAAAAAGCAAGAAACGGTTAATCCTTTCATAAAGAGCGCTGATATACAGCCTGCTCGAGGTATTAGAGGAACCAGGCTTAACTTCACAGACTGTGAGGTCACATATCTTACAATTAATACATGCATTCTTATATCATGTCTTCTCCCCTCCCAAAAATAATAGGGGAAAAAAGGCGCTTCTTAAATAGCTGGTATTTTCAGCTGCGCATTTGCATGAGAAGCAAACAGAGCCGTGGTCTTCTCGGCTCCCCTCCTGAGCTGGTGGGGTGTTTAGATACCAAGAAGGAAAGCTGTTATTTACCCCAGTTTTCTGGGTTTCCTCTTGCTCCCCTGATAATCCAGACTTCTCTGCAGAGAGGACACAGAACCAGCACACGCAAACACACACACACACACACACACACACATGCACAGAGTTAGAAAAGCTTCAGAAAAGACAAGTGCGAAGCAAAGAACATGCGCGAGAGAATCATTAATTTTTAATTCAAAGTGATTTTGTGTTGAATGTGTGCAGATGCTGATAATATCAGAAGTCACAGCATAATTTTTCTTGATCAAAGCGCGCGGGGCTGAGGCTGATGAGGCAGGCATCTTGCTCGGCTTTGATAAACCACATCAATTATTCACCGTGAAGGGAGACATCCTCACATGAAAGCAACAGATAAAGCGCCAAAGCACATGGTGGAGACAACAGAACGGCGGAGCGGCGTGGGGGTGGGGGCTCGGGGGTCTGGCACAGGTAGCTTTAATTGTATTATCATCTGGAAACAAAGTTAGACAAAGGCTTCCATGAAAGGCTTTGAACTCACGTTGAGATGGTTGTAATAAAGACTGTCTTCCGGGCTGTTCAGGAGCTTGGGCTGCTGTCCTCTTCGCCGAGGGGAACGGTGATGTAGCTTTACCATTGGACCTGCGGGACACACACACACACATGCGCGGGACGGATCAGTGACACGTCTCCCATTGTGTTGCCCTGCAGGAATTGTATAAGCAGAGCAGCACAAATAAAGCTGACAGCTGCAACATAAATACATCACGCTGAACAATAGTGCACTGCAAGATTTTTACATTTTCAGAAGAAAATCTGAGTGCGGTTTGCCCTTGAAAAAAGTTGTTATGCAGAGTGCTCTGAGTGGTAATTAGATGGTTTCTTATTGGAATAGAGCATACGTTTCTGGGATTTTTCACCCATGTTATTGTCCCCCATGCAGGCTAAAAAACAACTGCACTTTATTTTACGCTATGTGCACTTACAGTGTACTTACATAAGAAAGTATTGGTTAATGTAAGGTAATTACATGGATTAAGGTTAGGTTAGGGTTTAGTAACTTAGTTCTTACCCAGTTATTCTAATTATTATTACATATACAAGAAAGCTGCAAAGCAAAAAACAGTAATTGCACACCCCTCCATAACAAGCTACCTGATTTAAGGCGTGAGTCATGTCTTCTTCATTTTGAAGACATCACAACATTGCTTTACGTGTACTTAGGAATAAAAGTAACAGTTAACAGATCGAGGACCTGCAGGGCAAAACATCCACAGAACTTCAGCAAAAGCCTGTCAATCTGTTTCACAGCCATGAATATTTAGATCAGCTCTCAAAACAATAAAACAAAGGTATGGGAATCAAATTTACGCTTTGGTGATTTGCGGGCTATATTAAGCACCTGTGGCAATATTTGAATCATTAAACAGCACGGCAAAACATTGTAGAAACACTTAAAGTGCCGCAATATATTTAAAACATTAATATTTAAATATCAAATTCAGTAAATCACTGTATTAACAATGCTTAGTTAACATAAGAAAGCAGATGAGGCTGGAACATGAACACAATCCACTAAATGGTTCACTGTTTTCCTTTGGAAACCGTGCAGTTTGCAATTTGCGCCTGTGCAAGGCAACTAAAATTGTTAACTAATGTTAACTTATTGTAAAGCTTTACTGGAATAACAGTTATTACAAGAAACCAATCCTAAACCAAACTCTAAGCGTAGTCGTGCAGTAATGAATATAGATATATATAATTACACTGTAATAACAACAAACAACACTTAATTTGATTGTTGTCCATTTGATCAAACAAGGTCACACTGTAGATTAGATGGTCTTAACTACTAGGTGGTGGGTGGGTTAAGGTGTAAGGGATGGGTCAAGTGAGTAATTAAAAAAATAATTACACAAATTAATGTGGTTTAATAAAGTAAAAACATAACATTTTGAATGTTTTCTATGGAATATATTTTGAAATGAAATTCCTTGCTGTGATCAAAGCTGAATTTCAGCATCATTACTCCAGTTTTCAGTGTCACGAAAATAATTATCAATATGCTCCTTTTTTTTTAACGGTGAAATGATTTTCGAATAATTCCTGCCATCACATATACAAGTAGTTTAAATATGCAGTGTGTACTTTTCACAATCATACACGAGTCCCGACCATCTGATCCACCAAGAATCTGTCGGTTCACAATTACCATAGATCAAACAGCATGTCAGGACGAGGAGAAAGAGAGGCTTGCTTCCTCATGTTCACTCTTAACCTTTCAGATCTACAAACACGACAAAATGAGCAGAAATCCAGGACACCTTTCTACGCCGCCATGTATATTTAATATCTGGGCCTGTTTCATCTTGCCTTCATTTCAGACAAAATCAGAGCTTCTCCGCTCATCATCTTTCCAGATCCTCCATAAATCTTCTGTAAAACAGAGTTCAGTGATGTAGTCGTTCTGCAGAACGCTCCGGAACAGAATGGCATGATGGCTTTGAACAGAGCGCAGAACATCTCTATCCTTCTCACACTTCAAAGTGTTGAGGTTCAGTCTTTCTCTGGCTGGGTGTAAATCTACTTTGCATAGATTTGACTCTCTGCTGCTTCAAAAGCATTTAAAGAGCCGGTGAAGTGCTCTACCGCTGTACATTGATGCACTTGTAATGACTGCACAGTTCTGGTGCACAAGTTCTCCAAATGGGTCAAGAGCCCTCAGTGTCACACGCTGCGACCGCTTTCAACTTTAAAAATTCAATTTTTCTTTGCGCAAAAGTTGACTTTTCCCATCTTCCATGCTTCAGGACCTACAAGCTTCCTGCACAGCAGAACCGCTCTGCAAGTCATTTCATGATTGTAAATCAAAACTGGTTTGGGCAGAAACCCTATATTTACCCAATGAGCAGAGATCAAGCAGTGAGCATAACTGTTTCAGACAAAAATAAGAGATGAAAAATCGGAAAAGCACATTCATGAACAAATTTGTTCTGACAGCAAACCAGTAATTTCCTTCAGATACTAAGCATACAGAAGAATATTCCCTCCCAATACTGGGAAAATCAATCAATGGAGAAAATATATATTTAAAATATTAATATATATTTTTTCAATATTTTGCATGAATAAAATTAAACCTTCAGTGCAATGTCAGTTATTGTAAAAAGTGTGTAATCATTAATTATCATTTAATAAATTGATTTTTGTTGCCCATTCTCCTTCAACTGCCTATTTTTCACCATTCAATCAATTAAATCACACTTTTTTCTTGTTGAAAATCCTCTTATTTCACATTTAATTTAGTTGCTTAATAAGACCTGAAATGCTAGAAAGTGCAACTTAACTTGCAAGTTTAAGTCAAGTGAATGGTGTTTAAACCACTGAAAGAGAGAGAGAGAGAGAGAGAGAGAGATCAACACCTTACACTTCTAACACAGAGTTTAAGTAGTCTGACCTTGACCCATTAGTGATATGTAAGTTCCACTTCCACACACACACACACACACACACACACACACACACATGTGGGTTAGTAGCTGATCCTCCCCCTATGTCTGAGAAATCAGCAGCTTTTGATCCCAAGCTCTCCCTCAGGGCTGCTGTTCTTTCTCTGATAGAACAGCAGCACACGGGCAGCCAAAAGCCATCTAAACGCCACTCTTCATCCCACCTAGGGCCTGTGTACCACACTGCTGGAACAGAGAATCCCACCCTACACAAAACCAGCGTCTTAGCCCTCTACAGAGGGGAACCCACTTCATAAATGCACAACAAAATTTAAGCCTTTTTTCTATGAAAACAAAAATCTTTATTGAAACGGCCAAATAAAAAAAATATGGTATGAATTTGATAAAACAGTCATCTATCATTTCATCTGAATTTAAGGCATTACTCATGGGTTTAGGTGCAGAGATACTGTATGGTCAAGACTGTATTTTTGCACAGAAAGTTGTTGACCTTGGGACACATAGTACTTGGCAAAATCAAGACGTGCATATCTCTACACCTAAACCTAACCTTATCCATGAGTAATGCATACAATGTGATTTAAT
>JAUCMT010000078.1:507473-523985 GCA_032357475.1 Enteromius thamalakanensis
GTTAATGTTATATTCCTTCTTTCTTTCTTTCTTTCTTTCTTTCTTTCTTTCTTTCTTTCTTTCTTTCTTTCTTTTAATGTAACTGTATCTTTTTGCTTCTTCCTGATGATATTTGCTTTAATTCTGGGCTTTGACATTGCAATGCTGCTTCTTTATTAATTGTTTGTTTGCTATATGGTTGTTTTCTATGTCATGTAAAGGTTACCTTGCAACACATTCTTACTTCCAAGTCGTCGCATTTTGACGCTTCGTGAAGACCCCTTTGCGTCACATTTTGACGATTAGGGTACCCCTTTTTCGCCATTTTCTTGTGACGCAAAGGGTCATCACCGCTTGTATTCCTCACTTAAATCGATCATTTCATCACGGTTGTTGTATCTGCCTGCTATATGGTGTGTACGTGCTCATAAATGTGTAAATAATATAATTACTAACTATTTTGACAGTTAATTTGGAAAAATCATGCAATAATGCAAATAATTGTTTTACCCAATATATTGTATAATTATGCCGATAAAATTATAAAAATTATCGGCATATTGATGCTAAGGGTCTTGTAAGTAAAACAACAGTGGACCCTTCGCGTCGAAAAGTGACGTCAAAATGCAACGCAAAGGGGTCTTCACGAAGCGTCAAAATGTGACGACTTGGGAGTGAGAATGCTTTGAACCTTGGGTCTTAAAAATGCTATATAAAGAAAAATTGTTAACACTTTATTTTAAGGTGGCCTTTTTACATGTAGCATGTACTTACTATTATGATTGCAATAAATTAGTATAATAGCAATTATTTACATGCAAGTAACCCTAAGTCAAACCCCAATCTAAACCCTAATATTAAAGTAAATACATGAAGGATGCCTAAGTAGTATTACTAAGTACTTAAATGTATAATTATACCGTAGCAAGAACATGTTAAAATAAAGCAACCCAGGCTCCTTGGAAATACATGCCTCTGAATACATTTCTGCAGCACTGTTATTATGTACCTTACTGCGCGTTTCGTGGCAGTTTGTAGTGTTGTCACTAAAAGTCAATGCTCTATCGTTTTGGTAATATCCTCTACACCAAACCCAACCCTAAACCTACCTGATATTTTCAACAAATTCAAAAAGACATAAAAACACCTTTGTTGATGCAGCCTTGCTATTTTAACTTCCTTATGTGGATTTGAGCCGTTTTGTTGAACCATCGATTCACAAGGTTTGAGCACAACGCTGTATCGCATGAGCTACCGAGCAAGTGTACCGAGTAAGAAAACCCATGCATACGAAGCTGATATGTGACACTACCTAATTTGAAGGTTCATATTTTGGTTTTGGGAGTTCCCAACAACAGGTTTACATAGAAAGTCAAAAACATTTGTCTTATAATAAGCTATGCATGTATTTTTACCTTACGTACTCAATGACTTCAAAACGATTTGCTCAATGATTAATTTTTTCAAACCCCTCCTCTGTGTGACGCTGTGATTGGTCCGATTTGTGTCATTTTCATTTTGTTTGTGAGCACAGGGAATTATCAGGGAAGCTATTTTAATGCTCCAAAAAGCTGTAACTAGTGGTGAAGAATAAATTTGCATTTTTTAATTCAGAACGATGCAAAAAGACCAACAAGTGGGAGGGCAATATAGTAATGTTTCATGTTGACGTCAACAATTAATAGGATAATAAATAACAACAAGGTAAAACCAATGGGGCTCATGCAGCTTTTCAATGTGAAAGAATCTAATATATGACAATAAATATTATGTAAAGCACTATCATAAAATCTTATTATGCTGATATGATGGCATGGTTTCTTGTATATCGTAGTTCCCTATGTAACAGTTTGAGAACAAATCAAAGAGATTTGGCTTTAGCGAAAAACCAAGATTAAATTCAATTGGGCACAAACTACCCAGAAGAAATGTGCACTTCCTGAACTTAATCCACCAAAGTGAGTGAAGGCACACTAACTAGGGATGACACTATCTGTTGGTGTGCACACACTAATTTGTTTTGTTACTCATTTGTGCTAATCCTGTGAAACTTTTGATCTTGTACTCGATGATGCATTCAGATGACATGTTCAGAGGTGTGTTTCACAGCCAACACACTGAGTAAAGCCCAGATCAGACTATTCCAACACTCCCACTCCCCAGAACCCTTCAGGCCAATGTGCAGGCCTGCCATCCGCACGCAAATAAATAAGAGAAGGCAGCATAAAGTGTTTCTTTCTAGAATATTCTTTATGCCTTTCAAGGACACTTATGTATATGGAATAACGCATCATTGTCTTTATACGTCCATACTTCATAAGTGCAAGTTGGTTCTCTTCTGTTGCTCCCTCTGCTAAAAAGGATCAGACTTCATGGTTTATGAAAGCTGAGCTCCTTATGTTAACCCGCTTTATAAAGATTATGCTTTTGGTAAACATACATGTCAGCAGTGAGAAAACAAGAAAGGTAAATTATGACGCTAAGGGGCAGAAAGAGAGAGACTCCAACTCCCAATCTCTCCTTTGAAGGAATATTCGGTTATTTCCAAACTCAATGTGTATGCTTCAGATGCTGTCGAATACAAGCAGAAAATGTTTATGGAAATACACCATTGTGAAAAAGACAACCTGATCTGAATCTGCGTATAAATAGTATACCAAATAAAAATGAAAACTTGTGGTATAGATATGCAAAAATGACTTATGCATATGATGTATATGCTGTAGGTTAGGGTTGTGGGGTTGATGTGTATCGTATGTATGTGAAAACTGTGTATTATACGTGCTCCAAACACGTGCATGTCATATATATGCCAAAATCCATTATTTTGTATAAATATGAGTTTTTATTTTTATTTGGCATACTTTTTATATGCATTTTCATTTAACTGAGTTTGTTTTCAGACACTTATATGAACTGCAACTGAAAAAAAAAAGGATATGAACACTTCAGAATAGGGAACACTAATTCACTATTAACTAAGACCTCAGTAAATTTCTCATTTGCAGCTTATTAATAGATGAAAGATGTTGTTAAGTTTAGGTTTGGAGTAGAATTATGGCTATAGAATGAGGTTGTATAGAATAAGTGTGAGTAATATGAGTTTAATTACTACTAATAAATGGCTAATATTTGCTAATAAGCAACTAAGAGACGCTATATAAAGTGCTACTAAAAAAAGTACTTTAAATTCATAATAAATTAAATTAGTGTTTTTTTGACCAACTTAAGTAACTATTAACTATTTTATTTTCATAATTTGTGAGTTGAAGTATACAGTACTATGGTTCACTATAATATCTTTTAATTACTTTTCTATTAAAATAGTCATGTTTAGTTTTATCCAAATCACATAATTGTGTGGCAATGCTTCTTATTTTATTTTTTCTATTAGTTGTGTGAGTTTGGGAATGAAGTGTCTGTTGAGTGGCACTAATAGGAAAAATCTCCATCATGTTTGAAAATAACGTAGCACCTACACTAAACCCTTCAATAAAACAAATCAATAGCGCTAACAAAAGCAGCCTTCAGATAAAAACGTATTTATTGAAGCAACCATGCCATTTCAGCTTCTACAAGTGATTTTTGAGAGCTCCACGTCACAAGTTTCTGCTAAGCAGGTTTACTACATCCAAAATACCATGCATAGGGAGCAGGTTATATGATCAGCAAAATGCAATTTAGCAATTATGAAATTATAAAAAATTGTTAGGGGTCTTTTGCGCAAATAACCATGTGAAATTAGTAATTGATCATCTTTTGCTATAATTATGAATGGTTTGTAAAGGAATCAGAGTTGTTGAGGCTTTGCAGCCACTATTGTTCATTTCAACTAGGAACTGCAGTGAACTGTATGTATAAGCACATTTTGGAGCTCTGCATAAATAAATAAATAAATACATACATACATACATAGATACAAAGAAAAGTACCAGATAAAAAAGCAAATCTTACTAAACCTGTTTAACACTGTAAACCTATTTTGACACAATCAGTATTGTATAAAGCAAAACATGATGCAGTATACAACTGAGTACATTGTGCGGCGTACTTTATTTCTATAATGTCACCTTTTTTTCAAAGTACTTTCCGAATGCTATTATTATTGAGCCCTACACTCTTTCTCTTTCATTTCAGTTTTGACTCAGAAATGAGCAAGTAATCTACTACTATTGTTTCATGACATCATAATCCACATGTCTGTGGCCACTCATGGTCATCTCCATTTTTCAAAACACTGGCAACCATTACTATGCTTTCTGAACAAACAAATAAATTAATGAAAATTATATTAAAAAGTGATCATGTTTATAATAAAAAGAAATGTGTCATTCTTTTAAGAAAAATCTTTATGGTTTGTAATATTTGACTAATAGAATGGATTTTAGCGTCAAAGCTGAGAAAGATCCAAAAAAAGAAAAAGAAAGAAAGAAGAGACACAAAGAAACTACAACTTGAATTATTTTTTTTTAGTGGTCATTTGTTAGTTTACTGTTTAATTTTTTGCATATTGAAATAAACATTTCTGTGTTGTGTTTGCTTAACTTTTCTGTTTGGAAGATAAATGAGTCTTTACGAGGTAACACTAGTCCTTACTTTAGATGAGCTAACAATGGCTGGCAACTACTAAATGCTTTTTAACTACCTGACTTTATCATGAATTATAGCTGTGTTAATAAACATGTGTTAATAAAGCATTTTATAAGATTACTGATGTGACAACTCCTAAATAACTGAATAGTTTAGAAAGGCTAAATTCATCAATAACAAACTATGCATTTTAAAGTAACATTTTAGATATGCTCTAGTACGAACATTTATAGTTTTATTTATAAACGGCTTACTATGCCTGATGTTGGGACAATCCTTTATAAAGGAGGAATTGACTATTTAATAATGGTTAACTAATGATTCGTAGTGTGCAGTTTTCAGAAAGAGTTAAAGTACCACAAATAATTATTAGTGAGAATTGGTCTAAAGTACTAAAGTGTTATTGAATATTCCATTAAGGCTCTAGAGTTTGTTCTGATTTCATCAGTGTAGAGTAAAAATCACAGGCAATGTGAAACTGTGATGGACTTTCTGTTCAGTCACAAACACACACTACATTCTGACACAGCTGGGATCAGATCAGAGACTCTGCAGTGCACTTAACATCCAATAAAGACAGGAGAAGTGTGTTTGGGTCTCAGTGTAACACACTGGCCATGACCTCCCGAACATTTGATATGGAGAGGTTAGACAGGGATAATGTGTGTGTGTGTGTGTGTGTGTGTCTCTAGGGTGACAGCAGCAGGATGAGAGGCAGGAAGTGAGCAGAACTCCAGACATCTGGCACTGCTGTCTCCCCTGACACACACACACACACACACTCTGATCTCCTCCGATCAAAGTCTGCCCTGCTTACTCTTCCACAACACACACATCCAAATAACGTCCACACACACTTACACGTGTTCTCCTCGCACAACAGAGTCAAGCCTTTAGTTTAGCCAACAGCTCCTCTGATGAAGGCATCAAACTGTGATCTAAAACCAGTCTGTGTGTGTGTGTGTGTGTGTGTTGGACCTCACAGCGGTCCAGTCAGCACTTCTGTTCTTTGCATATTCAAGGTGAGGTAATTTGACTTAAACAGCTTTAAACAGCGAATAAGAGTCATGCTGAGAGATCTTTATCCTCCAGCACTGCATGAGTGTAAATACAGTGAGAACAGACTGAACTGTGTGAAAAGTACAACCAGAGCTGGACAACAGTGTGTGTGAGCAATGTTATGTATATTATATATTACTGACAATACTAGCTTTTAACAGTAATGACTTAACTGATGAATGTTATTTAGAAATCTCCAAGTGGGTGGGTTTCTGTCAAAGTTGTTCTGTGCCAATAGCTGCATTTCCACCGTCGGGCCAAAAACGTGCGTGCTAGTGGATGCCAGGGTCAGTCGCGTTTCCACTGTCACTTCACTGGACTGATCGTGCCTCGTCAATGCTTCCTCTGGTTTTTTGGCCAGATGAAAACCTTGAGCCTGCAGGGGCTGGAGGAGTGGTTATGAACAAAGGCGGAGTGGAGAGTGTCAGTGCCGTGAATCAATTCACAAAGTTAACAGATAACACAAGCGAAGACTTTTAAAATAGCTTTAGCTCACTTTCAGATAGCAGCGAGTGTTTGAAATCATTTCTGTTTGAGATCCGATGGGAATTATGATCACCATACAAGGCAGAAAATAGCTAATATTAATGGTTTTGTTTAGGAGCTCCCTCTTAGGTCATATTTTTGATGAAAAAAAAGATAGAAATGCAATGTATGTGACTCGACTGAAAATATGTGCTTCCTTGCTTTTGTGTAACGTTTCATATCGCTTTATTTTTGAGTGACGAATATTAATTCATTTATGAATGGTAATTGTAAAACATTGATGCTTGTGGATTTAAATCTTTAATAAAATGCAATGCAAACCAACGGCTGCTTTTATCATCTGCACAAGTTCCATTTCTGATTCTGAACTTCTCTTTGTTGGTGAAATGCTGGGGTTGCGTGACGTTGTTCCGAGGGCATGTTTTAGTGAAGCGCAGCAGAGCTTTTGGCCCGACGGTGGAAACACGTTGTGATTTTGGGCTCAGTGCTACAAGTCCGAGGCTTTTGTTTAAAGCACTTGCACACGCTGGCTAGACAGTGGAAAAGCGGCTAATGTTTGTTTTTTAATGAATTAACAATTCTGGTAAGGGTTTAATTGAAAATATAGATTTATATAATAACATAAATAATCAAAGCTAAATTTTTAAATAATTCACTAAAATTATTATTTTTTTTTTTATAAATTAAACAAAACCTCATAGATTTCATAAATAGGCTCTAAAAAGATTTCAATAATAGGCTCCTTCATCATTTTTATCTGTAGTATCATTTTTCGTTTTTGCCAAGTGAGTAAAAATAGCGGTAACACTTTACAGTAAGCTGTCATTTGTTAACATTATTTACTTAACTAACATGAACAAGCAATGAACAATAGATTTATTACAGCATTTATTCATCTTTTTTAACGTTAGTTCATAAAAATATAAAAAAAGATTAATAAATGTACAAGAAGCATTGATCATTCATAGTTTACGTTAACTAATGTTATTAACTAATGTTAACTACTAAACCTTATTGTAAAGCCTAAACGAAGCTTTTTCTCAAGTGAGCATAGACAATAATTAAAAACAATCAAATCAATCAACTCAAGTAGCTTTTGGATTAATTTTAGCATTTAGCAACACCAACCAATCTAAATAAATTAAAAGAACTTCCCAAAAGTCCCCACATGGTTGTTTTCCTGTCTTATGTTTCCTTTTTAAATCAGTCCTTAAATATTGCTAATTGTATAGTTGTTTTTATTTCTGTTGATTCAGTATTTCAAGTTTAATTTCCATAACTGAAATATTTTATAAACTACGCGCACACTTCCTCCAGAAACCAATAATTCACACAAAATAATAATCCTTAAGAGTAAGATTGTACCAGAAGGGACACCGAGTGTGTTGTGTGTGTCAGTGTCTGTCATCTCCAGTGTGTGTGTGTGCTTCAGACAGACAGGATGAGCGGGGTCACCTGTTCTCAGTCTCACAGAGTTAGCGCGGCTGTCTAACCCAGGCGTGCCATGGTGATCTGACAGTAATCCGGAGCCACTGCAGAGCCGAGTGTGTGTTACATTATCTGTCTTAATCCACTAATCCGCGGACACACAGCTAATCTCAATCCCACCCCCACACACACCTTCCTCACTAATCACTCTAATGATGGACCCCCGGCAACTGATCCCAGCAGCACCGCCTCTCCCGCCCCTGATTGACATACCTTCCACACACACACACACACACACTCCTCCCAGGCAGCTCTCATTAATGGAATTCACAGCCCAGGGCGAGACACAAAGCAAACATATGTTCAGCAAATATGTGTGTTTTGGTCTCTGTGTCACTGTAACTGTGAGCGTTTAATAGAGTCGCTGGTGTGTGTGAGTCTTTGATGTGATTGGTGTGAATTTTAAAAACCCTCGACAAAGACACACACCTCTCATCCACTGTCTGGCCCGAAACTGAAAGCTCAGCCAAACCATAAGCTGCTATGACAGGACACAAGAATGAGAGAGAGAGACAAGCAGGTACTTCTGGTATTAAACGAATAGTTTAGTCAGAAAATGCAGATTCTGTCATCATTTACTCACACTTATGGACTTTTTCTTGCGTGAAACATAAAAAAAAGACATTTAGCAGAATGTTTGTGCTGCTCATTCATCTCAAACTTCAAAACACACAATAAATTACTTCATATGACTCATACCTTTCTAATCTCCTACACACCTTTTGAGAAAGAAGTGCACCAAAATCTATACTTCATAAGTGTACTTCTGAACCCTTAAATGCATACCTTGAGTCTTTAATGATCTGGGACATCATTCTCTAACTTCTCCCTCCTTCATTTATTAAAGTTCAACTATCTTAGTATTCCTCATAAACATCATAAACAAAATAACAAGGGAAAAAAGAATGCCTCGGATGTTTAAATAATAAATATTATTATAAATAATAATTAATATTAATAATAAGAAGAATATCAATGTTTTCGGATTTTTTTTTTTTAAGTTTATAGACCTGAGGTATGTAAATGAGAATGATGTTTCAGAATGATCTCATAATAACAGCAGCCATAAAACAAACTAATGTAAACTGGTTTGAGTAGCTTTACTGCAGAGCATACACAATCAAATATAAATGTCTTTGTGAAGCTGCCAGTGATTCACATATTAAATAGGAGGTCATTGAAAAGGACTCTTTTTTTAGAAGATTGCAAACATGGCGCTAATGCTAAAGTCATGTGGAAGTTTGCTCGGATGATTACAGAGATGGTAAAATGATCTGCTCAGATTGAACCCTTTTAAGTTTCATAAGGTAAAAATTCTTCTGTATTTGTTCTTAAAGATATCAAGATCAAAATGTTCAGCAGTTAGAGATCCATTCGTGCTGGATATACAGATCAAAATATGTAATAATGATTGGCATATATTAAGTATACTTTAAAAGATTTGACTTTCATGTTTCTTAACACACCTAAGAACACTTTTAAATGTGGATTTTGTACATAAAAAAATTAAATTGTCATGATTTAAAGAAGTTCACAGATTTTTGATGTTTTAACATTCTAGCACATGCAAAGTACTTAATTATGATTATATGATTTTTGTATTGTGATTCACTGTTATAACAGCACCTTTATCATTACAAATGTAAAATGGCTAATATATTTAAATGCATCAATAAAAAATAAATTTTTTATCAAAAAGGCATCAGCAAAATTTTAAAACATTTTCAAAGACAACAGAAGTAATAATGAAATTACATGCAATTGGGTGAAAAACCCTCTAAAGTTGCATTTAATATACATTTAAACTATTAAAAATTTTCATTTAATTCATTCAGTTACAATTTGTCTAACAAAACAAACCTGACATGTTGTACAAGATTTGATTTTATTGATATCTTATCTCATGTGTCACGTATCGTGTGTTTTAAAGGTGCTTGACCATGTCCTTGACAACCATTCATAAAAAAGCAGTTTAGTTGTTCCAAACGTCAATTTGGAAAAACAACACACATTTGTGTTTAATTTGTGTTTTTGTTCACTATACATGTGTGTACTCGTGTGTGTGTGTGCATACACACTATGGGAATGTTGCATCAGCACACACACACACACACACACACGGACTCACCCTGCTTGCTCAGTGCCGGTCGCTCCTGCAGCCCGTCTCTCTCTCTGCTGTCACTCCGCTTGCCTGTCTTCAGCACAGACACGTCCGCGTCCGCTCTGACAGAGTCATCCTGAGAAGAAGAAACACACCCACACCCACATTAACAGAAAAAACACATCAGGAAACAAAGCCAACAAACACAAACAAGTGCATCATAATGAATTAATGTGTGAATGGTCTTTTGTGTGAATGAATTGAAGTGATTTATTAAGAGCAGGCTGGTTCAGAGCATCCATTAACACACACACACACACACACACACACTGTGTATGGCAACAGTAAGTGCTAATGCACTGGTATCAGAGCGCTCCCTCTCTTTTTCTCTCGTCACGCTGGCTTCATTGTAATGCAGGAAATAACGGAGGCCGTCCTTGCAGACTTCCACACACATTTAATTTTATCTTTGAATAAAAGAGCTATAGGAAAGAATTAATCTGCTTAACATTTCTAAGTACACCCTCCAAAGGAGCGGGCTGTTTTAATCTTACATATGCTCAGCAGAGTTACTGGCAAAAACTGTACGTTTTCTTCATCTCATCCTTTCAACATCAAATGGCGAGCAGCAAAAATTGGATCAGACTTCAAAGCTCAGCGATGTGCTCCAAGTCACAGAGTGGCTCTACTATTTCACATATTGAATTCGAGTAGGATATCAAAGTCCTAGCAAAGAACCTCAGGTCTTTACTGGAAAAAGGGGCTCCAACATCTGTAGAGAGAGCAGCGAAAAGACAAATCACCTCAGGGAGAAGTCAGCGTTTACTCTCTACCACGCTTTTCCAGCCTTTTGATTCACTCCTTCTCTCTCTACCTCCCTGGGTTCTCTCTCTCTCAGCGGAGAAGTGAAGGCTCTGCGAGGGAACTGTCTCTTTTGTCTCAAGGACTGTGCTGTTTGATCTGAGGGTTGCTCTGTGTAATATTCACTGCAGTTAGGTGACAGCAGAGTTCACATTATCATGAGCCGTATCAGACGGGCAATTAAAGGACCGGTTCGTTCAGAAATGAAAAAGCTGTCCGTGTTTACTGGGTTGTGTATTTGGAGGACGATCGTGCTGTATTATTTCGTACTGTGAAAGCATAAAGTCATCAAGGGAGAAAGGACAGGAAGCACTATAAAAGTTCTCCAAACCCTCTATTTTGTGTTTAAAATGAGATGATGTGATCATGTCTGACCTTGTCAACCGGGATGTGACTGCTGGAGGATCTTCTTTCAGGTGTGAGTTCTCTGAGGAGAAAAGTAATCATAAGAGAATCAGAATCCCTCATAAACTGTAATTCTGGGAAAACAATGTAGTTTAGTTTAATGTGAGATGATGTCATTGATATCAGATGCAGCACTTATATTCTGAGGCTGGAGTATTCTGGTTTGCATCACCATTGTAAACATCTGCTCTAAACTCAATGTGTGGTACTGAATCTGTGTCGAACAGCTCGTGTTCTCCAGCACAAGTCCAGCTGCGTCCTCTCATTACGCTCTTTAACTCCTTGTGTATTTGTTCTGTTATTCCATTCCATTATTCTTATTTCACATGTTGTAGATTTTCATTATATATTGTGTTGTTTATAACAATTCTGTGTGTAGCAGTTTCTGGGCAAAAAAATAAAAATCTCATATTTCAGAAGTGATCTCAAATGCTTTACATTGTGCTCAGATTTGCCAAGACAGTTGGCAAAAGTCAAAGATTTTAATGCAAACTCAATTAATGAAAAATGAACCAAAATGTAAGTTCTTTTTCTTTCTTTTGACCCTCTAGGTACAAACATGTACCTTTAGAAAAGGCTCACAGCTTTTGTACCTTTATGTCTGAGGGTGTATAATGATAATGACACATAGGAATTATATTACTGAAATTAATTCAGAATCATTTTTTTCCTAGTCAATGGACAACAAAAACACTGGAAGTCTGCTTTAAAAAGCTTTAGCTCTTTAACACTTAAAAGTGACAAAACTCCAGCATGTGGTTATAATAAACAGTGGATGCTTATGTAGTTATTGTTTTAGTTATCATTCTTCTTGTAAACAGGCCAATTGTTTTTTTTTTACATGTATGCCAATTATTTGTTGAAAAAATAGCTCTGTGAATAGCTTCACATCAAATATTTGTGTCAGTCTACAAGTCTCCTGAGCTATGAAAAAGCTACTCAAAATATCAATGTCTATATCAATAACATCATCATCCAGTTTGCCATAGTCACCAAACGTGACATAACTGTTTAGTGTTCACTTCTGATGAACACACACACACACGCACACACACACACTGACGTCAGCTGGTCTGTGGTAGCCTGCACACACACACACCTGCTCCTGTCAGCTAATGAGCATGTAGGTAAGTTTATGAACTTTACAAGAGAAAATTGGGCCAGTTGATGTCAAAATAAATCTATATCGTTCTCTCCAGCCCTGATGAAACAGAATAGCAAAGTGTGAGGTTTGAAGTTTCACCACTGAGACTTCTGATATAAACAAGCATTGAGAATCCCCCCTGATAAGCCAACTGGCTGGAGGATACACACACACACACACACACACACATAAACATATACACTCACCCAAAACACTCTCAGATGTGGGAGGGCGGATGAAAACTTTGGATTTTACGAAATCTATTAAAACGAGTTATGATATGATTGTCAGCAATCTCTGCTGCACAGGTCCAAAAAAATAACATAAATCTGTGTTATACTTCTCTAAACCAAGGGCATAGCTCAGAGAGCTCGTTTCAAATGAGTAGGAATGTGAATTAGGATTTACATTCTTTTAAGAAGGCAAACATTTTCAATTATGTTTCATAAAAGTACATCCTTTTACACCTTGAGCTGTAGAGAAGAGAAGAGAAGAGAAGAGAAGAGAAGAGAAGAGAAGAGAAGAGAAGAGAAGACTATAGTTCATTCACAAAGAGAGTGTGTGTGTGTGTGTGTGTGTGTGAGTGTCACTCAAAAGCTGTGACTTAGGGAAGGTGAATACACTGCTTGCACAAGATCACTAGGATGGTCTTTAGGGGAATTACTGTACAGAACAAACAGATACTTAAACACACAATCATGCAAAAATACACCATGAAAACATACAAAGGAAACAAGCACAATGATCACACCCTCACTCACCCAGTCCATTGTTGACTCTGTTTGTAGTCTTTCCTGACTCTGTAGCCTCTGTATGCTGTAACACATATTCACATGATCAAACAATTCAGAAAATAACATGAATCTGATTACAAATTGGATTGCTTAAAAATGTAATAGCACACAAATCAATGGATCTGTGGCATGAAAGCTGCTCTAACACAGATTAACATACGGTGGGTTTGTTCAAATCACTAAAACAAAACAAAAGGTTTAAACAAAACATGAATAAAAAAAAGCCACAAATTAGTATTAGCATGATTTGCTTTTTGGTTGTATCAAATGTAATGTAAAATTTCACTGCTTGTATACACAAATTCAGATAAATCGTTTTCTTTGATCAGACACACTAAGTGAATGTTTAGGATAAAAACACAATGAGTGAGTAATTAGTACTTCATCACACATACAAATGAGCGTAAACCTCAGAACACATGAAAGCAGCAGCGCTGCTCCAAAATGCTGAAGCGGTTATTTATTCCACTTTCAATGAGACGCCCAATTAAAACTCACAAAACCTTAGCTTTAATCAGAGCAGATCAGGGTGTGAACTCAAACACACAAACCACTGGAGTGGGAGTGGTTAGTGTGTTGTGTGTTATGGTGGGAGTACTTATTAAGGAGTGTGTTTTCTGTACATAACTTGCTAGCACAGTACTCTGCATCGCAGTAGAAACTAGCTTGTCAGCTGAGAAGTACCTCGCTATTTTTGTTCCCCATTGTTTGGTTTTATTTGATGTTTGATTTATCTGTGTTTTCCTTGTGTCAGACTTCAGAACTTCTTACACAAACACTGCTGACTGTTGACAAACTTGTATTAGATGAAACACACAGAACGTGCTGCATGATGGCTTGCTTACTCTGCACTAGAACTTGATCTAGTATACTGTCAGCAAAGTATACTCCCAACCACTTGGGGTGCTGTGTTAAAACGTTTGTCTGATTTATGGTTTAGGAAAACAAGTAATTGCTAAACTTTGTGGTAATGACAGAAGAGGCTTACTATACATGGTAAGCTAACAGTACTTTTGGGAAATGCAACCCAGGATGAAAGTTATTGAGATGCCTGAACACTTTGCCTCACTGTCAGAATTATACTGTTTGCATAAATGTTGTCTTTTTTTAACAACAGTTAACATACATTACGTACTTACTTGTGACTAGAAATTGTAAGATTATGGTGGTTAATAACACTATCAACACCATGTCAGATCCACTCAAGCTCCCCTATAAACTCATTTCACAACATTTTTTTGATCTGCACAGTATCTTTTAAATTTTAACACTTTAGAATAGGAAACACTTACTCACTATAAATATTTTTGGTAACCCTTTATTTGGTAACACTTCAAAATAGGGGGCCAGTAATGCATTAGTTAAGCATTAATTAATGGTTAATTAGTTCAATTCAAATTTGTAAATTAATAATTAGTTGAGCAAAATCACACTAGTAATTAATGATTAACCTAACATTTTAATTGCCCGAAATATGCATTAGTTAAGCACAAATAAACTAGTAATTTATGAATAATTTGGTCACAATTATGTATCAGTTAAGCATGAACATGCATATAACTAATAATTATCTGAACATATAGAAAGGGCATATTAGCCATTATTTACAATTCATTAGTCATAAACTTGAATATTACTCAATAAGTGACATCCGCATATCACCCAATAAGTGTCATAATGTAGATTTAAAATAGGGTGACAAATAGTCTTTATTACAATATTTTATAGAATTGCAAACCAGCAGTAAATAAAAAAAAAAAAAAAATATATATATATATACACACATATATGTATGTGTGTGCGTGTGTGTGTGCGTGTTAATAATGTTGTTAATAAATTGTTAATAATGGATAAAATGTGGTCACTGTACATCCAGATAATTATTAATTACTAGCTTTTTTTGTTTATAGCATAAATGTATTTATAGTTTTTATAATTTTATAATTTTTGTTTATAGTCTTTAAATGACTAATGAATTGTAAATAATGGCTAATATGCCCTTACTATATGTACATATAATCATTAGTTATATATGTGTTCATGCTTAACTGATACATAATTGTTAATTATAAATTACTAGTTAATTATTGCTTAACTAATGCACTAATGCATTAATTACTAGTGTGTTTTTGCTCAACTAATGCTTAATTGTGAACAAATTAACAAATTATTTTTTTTTTCCTGTTTTAATTCCAAATTTGCTGCTTATTAATAGTTAGTAAGGTGGTTGCTAAATCGGGATTAGGGATGAAGAATAAGCTCATGTAAAATAAAGCATTCATTTGTGCTTAATTATCACTAATAAAATGCTAATATACTAGTAACATTCATGTTAATAAGCGACTAATTAAGAGACCCTAAAATAAAGTGTTACAAATTTCATTAGCGTTCTTATTGTGTGAAGTGAGAAATGCAAAACCTTCTCTTTTAATTCAAAATGCTAATTCTATTTTTTAGGTTGTTTTTGTTGGTGAAGTGAAGTAACATTAGTTAGGTGTAAAGTGTATGAACAATCATTTCTAACCACTCATAAGATGTAAGAAGATATTGTTAATGAGACATATAATACATTTTAACTCCTGAAACTGTAATCCATTACAATTACTTCCAATGTTTTTTTTTTTAGGTCAATGAGACCTAAAAGTGTTCTTCAAAATATCTTATTTCTGAATACAGATTTGTACATACTGGTCTGGAAAGACATGAATTGAGTAAATTATGATCTGGGTGGGCTTTAAAACTACCATCATCATTTTTACAAAATTAACCAGTCACACTTCATTTTAAGGTCCAATTCTCTATTAACAAACCATTTATTATTTTTTTTGCCTCAAACTCCTAATTTGCTACTTATTAATAGTCATTAAGGTAGTTCAGTTTAGGTATTGGGTAGCATTAGGAATGCAGAATTTGGTCTTGCAGAATATGTGCTTTATAAGTACTTATAAACAGTCAATGTTAATAGTAGGCATGCTATTAAAGAACTAGTTAATAGTGAGAATCGTTGCCAATGCTACAGTAAACCTTAAAAACTAATTTGCATACTGTGCTCAGCATATCTTCAGCCTATGGATCACAAGCGTTTGAAAGACGAGTGTTTGTTTTAGAAATGCTAATGCGGCCCACCTCAAAGTGGACACACACACACACACACACACACACCTCTACACGGCTCTGAACATGTGGCTGAGCACCGCGCCACCTGCACCAGCCGACTCAGAGCAAAGAGCCAGAAAGAGACGTCTGCCAAAAAGAGGAACTGAAGTATACTCCAGAAGAGGAGAGGAGAACAATAGCAGCACTCCTCCCTCTCCTTCCTCCCCCTGGACCCCTGCCTCCACCCCCCCCCCTCCTCACGCCCTCAGAAGACGCGCCCTGAGAAGGTTAATACACCCGCTTTGATCTCAGTCAGGCCACACCAAGTAAGAATTCATTTACATTTCAGATGAAAAGGGTGACAGTATAAAAAGCCATCTTGTTTCTGGTATGAGAGAGTTTGTAATGGGCTGGGAATGTGAGAGAGGAAGTGGCAGGGAACCCCCATCCCTCTATCTATCTCTCTCTCTCTCTCTCTCTCTCTCTCTCTCTCTCTCTCTCTCTCGCGC
>JAUCMT010000078.1:524085-540485 GCA_032357475.1 Enteromius thamalakanensis
TCTCTCTCTCTCTCTCTCTCTCTCTCTCTCTCTCTCTCTCTCTCTCTCTCTCTCTCTCTCTCTCTTTCTCTCTCTCTTCTGCCGACTGCTCTGGGAAACAGATGAAAGCAGAGAGAGAATCTCAAAATGCAGCGTTCTCTTGAAACATGGGGACCAAATGCTGTGACCCAAACTTGCAAAACAGATGCCGGCATCACACATTATTAATTTAGCAGCACTGATTCATGGGATTGTTTATAGAGATAAAAAAAAAAGTGCTTTGTGAAAATGCTAAAGTTTATGATTTGGTAGAAAAATAAAAGCAAGTTTGGAAAGACAGACGAAAGAGCTTAAAATGCTCCAAATGCTCTAGTCGACTTGATAATTAGATTTGGTTTATGTTTAATTTTATGTTTTCAAAGGATTATTCACAATTAATTGCATCCAAAATAAAGGTTTCTGTTTACATGTGACTGTGTACTGTTATATAAATTTATAAATACAAACACATACAGCATTTACAGTTTTATTTAAATGTTCTCATGCATTTACATGTCTATATTTATATTCATAACATTTATATTATAAATAAACATAATTAACATATGAACATAACATACTTTTCTGAAATGTATACATGCATGTGTGTGTATATAAATATATACATGCTAAACAAAAACTATTACTTTAGATAATCATTTAATCGTTTGACAACACTAGTTTAATTACATTAACATTCAAAGGTTTGAGGTCAGTATGATTTTTTTATGCTTCCAAACGAACTCATCAAGGCTGCATTTATTTGATCAAAACTACAGTAAAGACAGCAATACTGTGAAACCAAATGTACAGTTAAAAATAACTGATTTCTGTTTATGTCACGTGTCTAGTGGTCATGTTGTGTTTTGCCATGTGCTCTGTGTTTTGTTCTGTGACCTAGTTCTGTTAATTAGTGATTGTGTTCAGGTGTGTATGTTGATTGTCTTCCCTACTTAAGCTGATCTGTGTCCCAGTGTTTGTCTGTTATCGTCTACGTATACTGCGTGTTCAACTGCTCTTCCTTGTTCTATGTGTACATTAAATCCTGTTAATCTGCTCCAACATCTCTCTGTGTTTGTGGATTCTACACGAGTGTGACATTTTGAGTACAGTACAGTACAGTACAGTATTCTAATGAAGAATCTGAATTCTCTTATTATTATTAGAAAGAAATAGTTCTTATTATTATCATACAGTAGCTGAAAACAGTTGTGCTATTTATGAAAACTGTGTATGTATATATATATATATATTTATTTATTATTATGTTTTTTTTAATTAACATAATTTATTCAAATGTATTTTAATATTTAAATGTTTTATTATATCTGAAATATTTTGTAACATTATGGATGTCCATTATCATTTTTGATCATCTGAATGAACTATTTATTGTTTAATATATATAATAATAATATTTAAATAAATAAAGTTTTTTAATGGGGTATATATATACACACACACACACATATATATATATATATAAAATATAATATTTTTTATAATATTAATTCATTAAATATTCAGTACCTGTGTGATTATCATAATTTTTATTTTACTTTCTTTTGCACTCTTGTTTGCAGTTCAGATGCAATAGCATAACAAATGAGTGTTGTTTGTCATGCCAATAAATCACTATACTGAAATGAAGAGACACAGAGAAAAAAGAACTAAAGAAAAGGAATTTCTCTAGGGAATATTTCCACAATATTGCTCCATTATTTTTTATTTGAGTTGCAAGTGTTCAGAGATGTGTACCTGACTGGATCCGTACAGCAGCCTGCTCACGTTCTCTCTTAACCTGCTTCAAGTTCTGACGGGCCACGTAACCCCTCCAGGCTACACAGACACACAAACAGAGACAGGAGGGGTTTAAAACACAACACACTAGTTCATAGTAGCAAACCATTTCAAATACAAACAGAGATCAACAATAAAGATTTTTTCATTTAATATATATATAATTTTGTGTGGTCAGTCAAATTATGTAAAAGTAATGAAAAAAAAATTGTGCGTTTACTGTATTTAGCATTGAACTGATCTGAAGTGACAGAAAAGACATTTTTATAAACATTTGTATTTCAAATAAATTATGTTCTTTTAAAAACGTTCTATTAACGAAAGAAGCATGTTTCCACAAAAATATTAAGCAGCAAAACTGATTTCAACATCTGAATTTTCCTGAGATTTTACATTTATATTTTTATTTTGCTATATTTTATATTATATATGGATATTTTTAATATATAATAATAAATATACACAGTACACACACACATACAATATGTTATATACCAACACAGTCTCATGACCAATTCGTACTCCTTTGTATGACCTCACTCGTATGATTTTGTATGATTTTTCTAAAACCCCATGACGGGTATGTTTAGGGGCGGGGTTTAGGTTAAGATCATTCATAAAAAATTCATATGAATTGGCAACATGTAAAATACTATAATTTGTACGAGTGAGGTCCTACAAATTTGTACGAATTAGCCACCTCGTAAATTATGTACGAATTGCCGTGAGATCAGTATATACCCATATAGGTAACACTTTATAATAACTGAGTCATTATTTAAGCATTAGTAAATAGTTCATTAATCATTTGCAAAGCATTGTTCCTATATTAAATAAACATTAGTTTATAAACACAGCTATAAATGCTTTATTTTTGGCTAACAAGGATATATACAATATACTTATTAATTGTATTTTCATACCTTATTAAGGATTGTTAATCATTTCTAAATTATTTATTACATTATTTACAAGCCAGTTAGTAGTTCTGAGTGGTTCATGAGATAATTTATAGTGTTAGTGTTAGTAAATGAGGAATAAACTATTTAAATGCGCATACCTTATTATTCCTACATACGAACAGGCTTTATTAACACATATTCATACTGTAACTCACGATTCATTCAGGTAGTTATAAAACATTTAGCTGTCAACTGTTTTTATGAGCTCATCTAAAGTGAGGACTATTTATGCCTTGTAAAGCATTTACAAATGATATTTAAAGGCTCAGTTATCTTCTAAACAGAAAAAGGAAAAACACAGTACAGAGTGAAACAAATGTAAAAAAAAAATTAAACTGTACAACCTTACATATAAATGAATATAAAACGATTTGATGTCAAATAAAAATTAAACTTTATAAATTTACTCTTGATATAAAATTTAACTAAATGTAAAATTAATATCTGCAATGTCATACAAAGGTAATAATTCCTGCACAGCTCCAGAAAACAAAACTGTGCAAAAAAATGAAACTAGGTCTGATATAAAAATATATACTGAAAAGTGCAAACATGGCTGAATACAAATTTTCCAGCACCAACACTGGATAATGAAATACAACACAATTTTTCTTTTTTTTTATAAAACAATAATAACATTATATTTTTATATCAAAACTACCTCAGTGCCAACTTCTAAACATTAGACAACATTGTTTTATATTCATTTAACTGAGTCTTTAACTATAATTTGTAAATGCTTTACAAGGCATAAACAGTCTTTAATTTAGATGAGCACAAAAAAACAGTTAACTAACTGAATTAATCATGAGTTACAGTAGAAATATGACTGTTACTATATGTCTGAATAATACGTGCAGTATTATAGTATATATAGTATATTAATCATTTACTAACCTTTATAAACAATGTCATGAACCACTGAGAACTACTAACCAACTGGCTTGTAAATAATGTAATACATAATTTAGAAATTATTAATTGATCCTTAATAAAGTATGAAAATACAATTATTAAGTATATTTTATGTATGTTTATAAACCAAGAATAAAGCATTTATAGCTGTGTTTATAAACTGGTTACTAATGTAGGAACAATGACTTATAAATGATTAATTAAATATTTACTAATGCTTAACTAATGACTCATAGTGTGTAGTTATTATAAAGTGTTAACCTTTTTGGATGCATTTAATCATGATTAATCGTTTGACAGCAGTAATAAAACGTTTTACCAACCTCACAATTTTGAACAATAGTCTATTTAAAGGGAGTTATTAAATTCTAAAGACTTCTTTGCTGTATAAAGACATACATTTTTTTCAGAATTTTCCATTAATTCAAAACAATATCGGGTCCAGTATCACAAATGAATCATCTGCAGCTCATCTATGGCTCTGTGTATTAACTGTCACTCCATTTGATAACAGGTGATGGAGATTTACCGCTAATCAAGGAACCGGCTTTACTGACGAGATGCAGATAAATAAATTGTTCTTGATATATTGATATATTGCTTGATGAAATTGATATATTGCCCAGCCCTAGCCCTGCACTAGCCCTGCATGTGCATCTATTATCACAGACATATGGTAAAGAGTATGGGTTGCAAGAACCTGACTGTATGATAATTGCTCCGTTGTTGCGTTTCTGTCTCTCTTTTCGATACCGGCGAGCTCCCAGCCAGCCTTTGGTGTAGGCCTGCATCAACACCACCCGTGCAATCACCTCCCGCAACATCAGATTGAGCTGCTCCACGTGATAGTACTTCAGAAACACCTGCAAACACAGAGATGCAGAGAAGCATGCTTATACCTCACAATAAAAACACCACCTTCGTGTGTCTCTCAGGGACAAAAAATCTTTTTAACACTTTTAACTTTTTCTTTTCTTTGCAGATGCCAACCATCTGGTCAGTTAGATTCACAGATAACTACCTTAACTTCTCAGACTGACAGAAGTGAGTGAGAGTTAGTGATTGTGAAAGAATATGAGGAAAGAAACCATAACCTTGGGGTAGAAATACTTTTTTTCTGGAAGCATTAGTTTGAAAGAAATACATTAAAGAAGAAGCTTTCCTGTGCAATTAAAGGTAAATTAATAATAAATGACACACACATATATTTATATCATAGACATCACACTTAACCATCTCCAAGACACAAAGTCAGACATGTGTAGAGCTTATTTAATAAGTTTGGTCAATGTCAAGAGCTCTTCCTGATGGATCTATGCATTTTCTAGTAGGCATTTTAACGGCTGTTATGAGCACAAAAATGAAAACCTTTGATATATGTGGAATGTCAGTCATAGTAATATGGATGCAATATAGAGCACGACTTTAAAGGGGTCATATGATGCTGCTAAAAATAACATTATTTTGTGTTTTTGGTGTAATGCAATGTGTTTGTGCAGTCTGCAGTTTGTGAAGTGTCTGCACATTTTTTTTTCTCCTCTAAGCCCCCCCTCCTCCAATTGAGTAGATTTGTACAAAGTTCTCAAAAAATCGAGGTGTGCTCTGATTAGCCAGCTATCCAACACAGTCTCACGAGCAATTCGTACATATTCGTACGAGGTGCTAAATTTGTGCCAATTCGTACTAATATGTACGATTTGTCTAAAATCACTTGATGGGTAGGTTTAGGGGAGGGGGTTATGTTTAGGTCATTCGTACAAATTTATACGAATTGCCATCTCGTAAAATATGTACGACTTAGAAGAAATCGTATGAATTTGTACGAGTGAGGTCGTACAAATTCGTACGAATAAGCCACCTCGTAAAATACGTAAGAATTGCTGTGAGATCAGGTTGAGCTATCCAGTGCACTGTAATTGACCAAATACCACAAGCATGTGGAGGTAATGTTACGCCCCTTACCATAACATGATACCCCGTCCCGACGCTATGACACCAAAACAATAAAACACATTATAAACCAGGCATTTGTTGGATCCAGTGGAGACATAATTACTAATTATCATGGCTTACACCTGTCTTTTTATACGTTATGTTGCATCACGCATTGTAAACATAACAATATGTCAACATTTGTGATCAGAAAAAAGGCAAGCAACAAGCACTAGCCTTACTGCTCAAGACTCATGTTTGAATAGTTAGTAGCAGGATTTTTTAAAAAGAAAATGTAACTTACTTAAAGGTTGTGAGTCTTAAAAGTTGCACTATTGTATCACTCCAAAGAGTAAGGAAAACTTGAAATCCCATTATATGACCCCATTAAATGAATACATTTTCATTTTCACATTACATAACCTACTCAATATTTATGAATTTTCTTATGTAGTAAACTTGCTCAGCTGCCCACCTGGTACACTTGAGATACATCATGTCTTCTAGAAGTAAGCAAGCATTTTGGTTCACAATCTGTGAGGTTTAGAGCAGGGCAAGTGGCTATTTTCAAACCACGTAGAGCATTAACTTTTTTGCACCACTCACCAGACAGCCAACTCTTAATTTCTGTGATATGTACAACAATAAGCTAAATTAATTGAAAAAAAAATATTACCTTAAGTATTAAGGTACCCCAAAATTAAAATTCTGTCATTAATTACTCACCCTTATGTCATTCTAAACCCATTACACCCTTCTTCATCTTCGGAATAGAAATGTAGATATTTTTTTATGAAATCCAAGAGCTTTCTGACAACAATGGCACTGTTTTGCCCAGAAACGTAGTAAGGACCCCACTAAAAATAGTCCATGTGACATCAGTTCATTCTTCATTCAACAATTCCTCTTAACAATGTCTTTACTGTGTTTCTGGGTCTGGGAACATTTCAGTTGCATTGCTCTCAATGGATATAAAATATATAAAATAAAGATGAATGAAAGACTTTAGGGTTTGGAATTACATCAGGGTAAATAAATAATGACAGAATTTTCTGTAACACTTTATTTTAGGGTCTCTTTACTAGTTGCTTATTAGCATGCATATTACTATATATAATATTATTATTGTTATTTATTATTATTAGTAATTAAGTACATATTAATGCCTTATTCAACATTACCTTGTTCTACCCAGTAATTAAACTGAACTACTTTACTAACTATTAATAAAGAGCAAATTAATGTACAACATATTTCAACAGAGGATGATAACTGTACCTTGGTCTTGCCCAGGACCCAGTTGTCCAGTTTGGCTTTCTGCAGTATAACAACGGCGTTCTCTCTACTGCCCTCTGGCATCTGATGGGCACGAAATGCCAGATAGTAATACCTGCAAGAAAGTCAAAATGACCAAACTCGAATTACACCACTCAAAATTATTTAGAAATGGACTGTGCTTAAGCTTCTTTTTAAGCTCAAACATTTATTAACCTGACTGAACACACTGTATCAATCAAAAGTGTATTGAGAAAATGGGCAACACTTTATTTTAAGGTGTCCAAAATTCAGAGTAGTTACATAGTACTGTATGTACTAAGTAACAGCCGTTGTACTTACACAAGACAAAATGTACTTACAGTACCATGTAACTAAGTTATGTAACTAAGTTATGGAACAGTTTTTTACAGCTTGTAATTATAGGCTGCTACTGTTACATATGTGTAACAGACTTTCACAGCTACTTATGTAACCAAAAGATTGTCACATAAGATTACAAATACATGTAATACCTTTCTAATTACATTCAAATTACAGAATATTACACAGACATAAGCTACTTCAAAAAAAAGCGGTAACACTTTATTTTAAGGGTCCAGAATAATGCATTAGTTAAGCATTAATTTATGGTTAATTTGTTTACAATTAACCATTAGTTTAACAAAATCACACTAGTAATTAATGATTAACCTAACATTTTAAGGGCTGAAATTATGCATTAGTTAAACATAAATAAACTAGTAATTTATGATTAACTTGTTCACAATCATGCATCAGTTAAGCATGAACACGCATACTGTATAAATAATGATTATCTGAACATATTGTAAGGGCATATTAGCCATTATTTACAATTCATTTAGTCATAAACTTGTATATTACTCAATAGGTGCCATAATTAATATGGATTTAAGATTCACTTTAGAACTGGGGGTCAAATTCCAATTTTGTTAGCACTATATTAATAGTAGTTTAGCCTTAATTATTAGCTTATCCTAATCAATAAATTTGAATATCACCATTCTGAATATCATCATCTACATAATGTAGATTTAGAACAGGTAGTCAAATAGTCTTTATTACAATATTTTAGCCATATATAATTGCAAACCAGCAGTAATTGAACATAATAACAAAAATATAAAATAATAAATATATATATATATATATATATATATATATATATACATATATGTGTGTGTGTCTAAATAAGTTGTTAATAATGGATAAAATGTGGTTACCGTACATTCAGTTAATTATTAATTACTAGCTTATTTTTGTTTATAGCATACTGTGGTGACTGAGATTGTCGCCAGGGCAGAACAAAACTTCGGGGGCTAGTCTGAATAAAGCGGGAGCTTAAATAGTCACTAGGAAGAGCAACACCTGCCGCGGAAGTGATGAGGTGTTTCGGTGAAATGGGTCCAGGCGGAAACTAGTATTCAGGTGATGGTTCCATCTGATGACGGTCAGAGAGAGCCACAGAGGTCGGACTGCTACACATACATGCATTTATAGTTTTTTTTGTTTATAGTCTTTAAAATGACTAATGAATTGTAAATAATGGCTAATATGCCCTTACTATATGTACAGATAATCATTAGTTATATATGTGTTCATGCTTAACTGATGCATAACTGATATTTATAAATTACTAGTTTATTTGTGGTTAACTAATGCATAATTCTGGCCCTTAAAATGTTAGGTTAATCATTAATTACTAGTGTGGTTTTTCTCAACTAATGCGTAATTGTGAACAAATTAACCATTAATTAATGCTTAACTAATGCATTATTCTGACCCACTATTCTGAAGTGTTACCTAAAAAGCACATCAAGAATGTACTTAAGTGCTGTGTAACAGACTCCTTCTGTAACATATGTGTAACAGTAGCTGTCTGTTGCATCTACATAATTACAAACTGTAAGTAAAGGGTGTTCCATAACTTAGTTACATGATAAGTACATTTTATTTCAGTACCTAATTAGCTAATTACTCTGTATTATACACCTTAAAATAAAGTGTTACTATAAAATGTCCTTAAATAAAATACAATCAACAAAAACTAAATCTGTCACCAAACAACAAGTTTTTTCCCCCAACTTGACATGATTCACTAAATGTAGTACTACATATTGAACATAGTCAGTCCTTTTTGCACTTTTGTCTGGTGTCACTAGTGCAGCAAAAAATACACACTTCACCTTTAAGACTCTTTTGCACAGAACAAGATAAAAGACCAAATCTCTCCAGATCGCTCTCGATATTCCAATGATAACATCTTTCTGCTGCAAAAACCTCTGACGCTCAGGTCCTGATTCTATGATAAATCACTACATATGGGGCCATTGTTGCCTTGTTGTTATTGTCTGGGGGCCATCAGTTATACTTCTGAATATACCTGCCTATAAATACACTGGCCTGAATCTCACAAAGGGTCTCATAGAAACATTTGAAGCTTGCAGTTGATCCTAGGTATATTTACTCCCTCTGAAGAGGAAGATATGAGCCTTTGTGTTTAAGAAAGAATACTGCCTTTGATTCCACTTGAACCGTGGGCTTTCATAATTACACTCCTGATAGCTGTTATGTCTCTGATTGAAAATACAAAGAGCTCTCCTTCACAAGGTTTCCCAAAAAGATCCTTTTAAATCCATTTCTTCAAACAGAAACTGGTTTTATGAAGCTGGTGTCAGACGTCACAGCACCAGGCGTCGTCCGACCAAGGAAACGCAAACAGAATGGTCACAGAGTATTTCTCTTTTTTTATGCGAACTGGTCGGGAAGTCTGGGGAAAATACGGATAATCAGGACACTTCTATGATCAAAAGGATGACTGGGAGCGCAGAGGAATTGTCTGGGATGTTTATGTAAAAGAGATGACCTACATGTCCACCGTCTCACGGCCCATGAGAGAAAGAGATGGATGGGTTGAAAGAAAGCGAAAGAAAGAGAAAAGTTTATGGAAAACGAAAGCGCGATTCCCAAAGCCTTGGAAAAGTAAATTTGGACCATGATTTTCCACGGCACTGAGAAACTTTCAGCGGATTCACTCCGCCCCTTCAAAGTACCACTTCAGCACTAATTACTCAACAAGAGTCTAATTTAGCATCACTTGTATTCTCAGAGGGTTAATGACCTATTATTGATGAGATCATGGTCTTCGTTCAGAGCTGTCAAAATATATAGATAATAAACCTGCAACGTGAGTTTCCCAGGAGCTTTAGGGAGCACTAGAGGAGGTGGGTCTATTCAATATGCGCTCACGGAGCGCTCTCCAGGCTTTGATCTCTCTAACTGTCTGTATGTCTGTCTTTTTTCCTTCTTTCTATGAAGCCCAAGAGCTTCAGCTAATTAAATCTAATAACATTCCTGTGGTCCAACAGAAACGGCCGGAATAATGTCCTTTGACTGCATAACGTCTGGACTTGGAGTGTGAATGTTTTTTTTCTTCCTTCTTTGCAGGATAATAAAATAATTATGACCACCTTTAGTAACATAATGGAGCAAGAATTCCAGTCAATAAAGAAGATCTACATTTATATATTTCCTGAAAATAATGCTGCCATAATGCTTTGGTGTTATAGGTGCTTGCTTGATGGTTTATAATATTACAGCTTGAATCTCTCCTTCAATATAATAAGTCCATAATCACTTGACGCCATATTTCAGGGTTTAATGGTTAGATCACTCAAAAAATGTAACTTCTGTTATCATTTACTCACCCTCACGTCCTTCCAAAAGACTAATATCTTAGTATCTTTAAAACACAAAAAATTAAGCACATACTTATACCTTATTCTACTGTACATCCCTAATCCTACCCGAGACCTAAACTTACTTACTAAATATGAATAAGCAGCAAATTAGGAATTTATTGAGGGGAAAGTCTGAGTTAACACTAAATGAGTGTTCCACCAAGAAATGTTACATTTCAAACATTTCATAAAATTACTCCAAATTAATCAAGGGATTTAATCCAAGTCTTCAATTTGTATGATGAACATACTGCATTTAATTTAAGCTTTTATTAACATAAAAACATCAATAAATGCACATACTGTACATAAAGCTAATCAAATATGATTAACCATTGGCTAATATTCTAGTAATATGCATGCTAATAAGCAAATAGTTAACAGACCCTAAAATAAAGGGGTTACCACCAGTTTATTTTAGGGACAGATTTGATCTATTAACTAGCATGCATATTACTAGCATATTAGCTTTTTATTAGTACTTATGAAGCACATTTTAATGCTTTATTTTGTGAGAGCATATTCTAGATCTCTTAACTATACACCACACCTTTAAAAACTACCTAATGAGCAGCAAATTAAAAGTTTATTGAGGTAAAAGCTATAGTTAACAGTTAGTTAATAGAAAGAAGTGAAGGAAATTTGTGATTGCTTCAGGAATCAGCTTTTGTGCATCAAATATTTAACTCAAAACAATATTCTCTCTGCCTTGCTGTGAATCGTCAGTCTTCTCTCAGGATGTCGTGTGCATTGAGTCATTGCTAATCTCTCTCCTCCCGCTCTCATTAGCAGCTTGTGTTTTGTGTGATCTTCGTTGTGTCTCGGCCCTGCGGGACAAGCTCAACACTCGTTCTGCCAGCGTTGTGTTACTCTGTGGCTGTTTTCTACCTGTTAACAAACTCCTCGATGAGTATGCGGTGAGAATAGCCCTGCCGGCGGATGTTGACGGTCTCTAGGATGCCAGTGTATCGCAGCTGAACCATCACACGCTCCTTATTAAAGAGTAGAGCCTGCCGGTCATCGTTGGGTTTGATACAACGGACGAAATGAGGTGTTCCCACCACCATCTTAGACAGCAGGTCCATGAGAGAGTACTACAGTAGAACACACACACATGTGTTAAGTGTGGGTATTGTGTAGGACTAGGGATATAGTATGTGGTCATGCAGAGTATATGAGTACTAATAAAACGCCAATATGTTATGCTAATAAGCAATTTGTTAACCATAAAAATATCCCTATATTAAAGTGTTGCCTACAACTGAGCTGAGGACTCACCCTGAAATAAGACGCCACTGTCTGTCTCCTCATGTTAGTGGTTTCCTCTGGGTGACGCATCATTTCCATGGTATCTACCTAAACACACACATAGACACAGTTACTGTAGCTTATACATGCAGAAAATGTGCACATCACACAAATATTTACACACACACACACACTTACAATGAACACTAGTATTCTGTTCTAGACCAAATGAACATGCCTTCCTGTTCATGTATGACAGATATTTACACGATCACACAATTTACTCAACTAGAAAATAATAAGAAAAAAACCTTTAAACACTAAAGAGAGTTGTCTATAGGTACAATATTAGTCAAGGTAAACCGCTAAAATTAAAAGTCTCAAGTAAGAATTCCTTTCTGCAACTGAATTTTAAATCTTTATAATGCTGGTGAGTGCAAAACATCTGCTTATTGTCAGATCAAGTCCAGTAAATAATACAAACAGATATAATTATGGATTATCAAATGCTTTAATAAATGCCTTTATTAATACTTTATTTTGATACATATCCTTACAATAAATTATGCTTAATTACAATTAGATAAGCCAAACCCTAACATTACAGTAAGTGCATGTGGTAAATTAATATTATCAGCACTTAAATAAAACACCTTAAAATAAAGTGTTTAGCATTAGATCATTAGTTCAACTTAATGCTAACAAATTGAACCTTATTGTAAAGTGTTTTTGTTTGAAGTACTACTATACTACTACTCTATACTATATATATACACTACTCTACTACTATATAAAGGGTTTTAATGACATTTAATGGCACTTAAACCATCATGATCCAAGCATGATGGGCTGAATACTGCAGGGACGTGTTTTCATAATGAACTTCAGGCTTTCAACTGTTCTTATCAAGGACAAGAAATGATGTGTATAACAGCCATTGCTACAACAGATCTTATGAATTTATCAAGGCGATACATAATTTAGAGCAGGTCTATACCCGCAAAGCGTGTCTTCATATTCTATTTCATCTGCGTGTGCAGAGGCAGGTGTGTGTGATCTTTATGAGAAACTGAAGGATTGGACATGGACCCTGACTGAGAGACAATCGAACTAACCCAATGTTTTAATAAGACATCTGTCCCACCTCTGCATACAAGCACGACTCTGTAAAGCGGCTCATCTGTGACTGAAGCAGGTTAAAAGAATCTGCAATATTAACTGCAAACAATTAACAGGCTTCTGTGCTCCGGTGTCTAATTATACTTCTCTGATACAGCAGTAGTCTGCAGGACTGTTTTAATCTCACACGCAGAACATAGGAAACGGCAGAAATAATAATCCAGGGTTTTCCTTCATAAGAACAGCAACTCAGCTCTGTGTGAGCATACATCACCACAGCAAGTCCATCTATACAAAGTCTGTGCTGCATATAAAGAGATGTCAACCTCACCCGGACTTGGCTATGACTGAAAGGCTTTCACAGCGAAAAATTCTTACAAAAACATTTACAGTAACATTTACATTAACAGTAATTTATTATGTTATAATACAAATGTTACTAGACGTTTCTTTGTAACTGTTTGTTTTAGTTTTTAAGAATGCTTTGTTATAATCTGTTACATACTCTGATATCTATTTAGAAGGTTTAAGCAAGGGTAAACAACATTTCCAGAGAAAGTTTTACATGTCCATTACATGTCAGAGTGAAATGCTCTGTTATTGGAAGGGTCCTGAATAATAATGTTAAGTTGTGCTCTGATTGGCTGTTTCATAGTGCAGCTAATTTTAATAGTTCACAAGGAGGAATATATATATTTCAGTAATTTCTCTCGCAGTTATAGCCTTAGGTAATTATACAAATGCGGGCATCAGGAAGCCACTATTAATACGCACACTTTCGAGATTTGCAACTGCACATACTGTTTATACTAATGAGCGTCAGTACTTTCCACACATCAAGTTGGTTGTCAGTCTGTAAATCATTCACCATCATCCTCAATCTTCTCCCCGTACTCTTTTTATGTGGTAAGTGAAATCTTATGTACTGTAATGTAACAGGCTACTGCTAGCAAGCTAACCATGTCTCTTTAGTGGCTCGCGTTACTTTAATAGAACTGTTTTTTTTCTTTTCGTGCCTTTCTGAATATAGACAACAATCCATCCCTGCACTTTACATCCCCTGCACAGCCTGGAACATAACCTTTATTTTCATGTTCTGCCCTTTTCACTACTGTCCTGCTTGTTTCTTCGCGATACCTACAGAACTTCTGATGGTTCAGCTGGTGGCTGGTCTAGAACATGGGCGGGAATACGTCATGCGAATACTGGGGGTGTAGTGATCCCGACTGTGATGTCACAGTTGGTGTTATGTTTAGATTCACCTGTTTTTCAGTGGTCTTTTTTATTCATGAAATTTACACAAGAAGGAGGAAACATTGGTGTTTGAGACTCAGGGTACGTCATTTTCATGTACAGAACTCTTATTATTTAACTATACCAAGGTAAATACAGTTTTACAGTGTATGGCACCTTTAAATAAAACATTGTTATATTTAATACTCTGAAATATAATTTTATAGTATATGTGCAGTACTAGGTTTCCTTTTCTAGTCAATGGCAAGTGGAATTACGGGAGGAATTAACAATCCCAGTTTAGAGATTTGAATGGACAAAATGTTGTATTGCAAGTAGGAACCTTTAATATTCATGTTCCTGTAAAAGAAATACTGTAAATTTTAATTAAGTAATTTTTAAGATGTACATTAGCCATCTTGACATTTACCAAACATTTCAGTTTTGATTTCTTGGGATTGTTAGGAACAGAGAGATAATAAACAGATATTAAAAACTTTAGAATAAAATACATAGGATGTGGCTTTTTTAAAGCTGCTTCTCAAATTAAACTTCGTCATTGTCTAAGGATTTTTCTTAAATAGGATGTTCTAGGTTTTGTATCATGAGCTTACAAACTAAATCAAACCAGAAAGAGAAAACAAAGGAAATATAAGATTAATGAACATAAAGACAGATATCAAGAGATTCTTACCTTTAGCAGGTATTTAGGAGACTGAGAGGAGAGAGGATAGATCTGACAGTCAGATAATAGATCAAAAGTGCAGAAAACTGAAGAACAGAGCTATTTTACAATCAAAGTCATGCAAACAGGAGTTCAGAGGTTCTGGAGTAAATACACTGGCAAAATATACTACTTTATCAGTTATAATGTATTTAGTCAGCATTTGTAGCTGATGAACAATTATTCTTCATGTGGCTGATGAAGTATCTGGTGGTGGCCCGCACAGTAACACCTGACTCTTAAACACAGAGGAAATTATATAAAAATAAAATAAAATAAATGAATAAGTGTTGAGCTAACATCAAATCTGCACCTTTACTGAACAGACAAAACTGTACAAAGCTCAGAAAAAGACTCTGAATAATGTGATATTTCATGTTTATTTTCATCTGAAACTAACAGAAAAATGAATGAGATATTTTAGCGATGGCCGTCTGAATGTAAAGAGGACAGCACAGACCTTGTTTCTGCCGCTGCTGAGCTGAGGAGGCAGAGATCTGGATGCTGCTGTCACTCTCGCTCTGGACGTGGCCAGGTTACCTGCTCAGCCAAAGAAGAAACGCAGATCAGTGACACATCAATCTTCCCTCTCTGAGGCACGAATCAATAAAACAACACAGTAACGTAGTGCTCTGAGCTTGCAACCCAAAGAATGCATGTTTGAACCCTGGAGGAGAGCATCCAAAAGACTACAATCTTGATGCCAGATTGCTCCACCCTTTGAGTTTTTTATTTTATTTTCAATTTTATTTTATTTATTTTTTATATGAGCTTGTACGGAACTTCAAAAATTAAAAGTTCAAAAAAGTTCAAATATTTAAAATAAATTCACTTGCAGAGAATATAATACTGTTGAAATAACAGGCCATAATTGTACTTAAAGTATATTTTCATGACTGTTTCATAACACACTAAAGTATACTTTTAAACACCCTATAATATATAAATATATATATATATATACAATGTCAACTTAAACTGCATTAAGTTTTTAGAATCGTTTTATTTCAGGCTATAAAGAAGTTTTTTGTTTTTTTAACTGAAGTGTGTAATATGTAATATAACACTTTTTTACAAAATTGCACCATTACAAATGTGTAATATAAAATATATAATTGAAATAATGTTAAAGGATATTTTAGTTTACTATAAACACAGTACATTTGCAGTACACTTTTAGTATATTTTAGGGACAACAGTAGTAATTATGACTTTACGAACATGATGGTCATGTCACACATTGTTACTAATGTCAGACTGTATACGATGGTAAAAATGTGTTTAAAAAGGTGTACCCAAAAAAATCTTGTTCAGAGTTTTACATCAACCTACACATTATTAAAGTGCCCCTATTATGCCATTTTAAAGGTTGCTAATATTGCTTTATGAGTCTCTTAAAACAGGTTTACGTGT
>JAUCMT010000078.1:659829-676182 GCA_032357475.1 Enteromius thamalakanensis
ATAGGGATGATCACTATGATTTGGAAAATGACCATGAATCGTACGATACACGATACGCGTATCGTTACACCCCTACTATTTTTACATTTAGCAATATTTTATTCAACAGCATTTTTTAAATTGTCTATTAATGTATCTACTTTATAGTGAATTACAGTAGTTATTATCATTTCTGTGTAAATTATTAAAATTAATAACGCTTTCTTTCATTTGACTCTTAGACCTCCATAGTAAGGAAGACTTTCAGTGATTCTGATCTGTCAAACACAAAGCTATCATATAACCTGGAAATTTAGCGTACAAGTAATATCTGCTCCTTTTATGTAGTCTAGACAGCACTGGTAACTGACAACCATAAAAATGTACCCAGTCTTCCACATAAGTCGGTGACTAAACACCGACAAACTATACAGTTTAGGTGAACTACTGATTAATTACAAACAGATTACTTTTTAATATGTTTATTCGCCTTCATTATGTATTACCTGTATTTGAAGAGGATGAACAATGATCTTCATTAGCATCTCCTGATCAGGAAGCAAACTGTCTAAATCCAGACCTTGACACTTCACTCCCTGCAAAACACAGAAAAACAGATCAGTTTATAAACATACAATAAAAGCAGCTGATTCTGAAGTAGCTCTTTGCTGAGAGTAAAATATCAATAAGTCATTGATTAACTGCCACTGGTTTTTTTAATGACTGAAGTGGGAGGGACAAGTGACTGTCTTTATGAGTGAGGCGTTAAATTATTCACTCAACCGATTTCATCAAAAACACAGATCGATTCAGGAACACCACTGATGCAGGTTCTCAAGCTCACCTTGCTGAGGAACATGGCATAGTATCTATGGAGAGGTAAATGAAAGGTCAGCTGGTTGAGGGCAGGCTGTGAGAAAGAGAGAGAGAGAGAGAGGTTACTCACCGGTTCCATGTTTATCAAGAGAATCTTACAGTATAAACATGAAAACGACCATACCTCATCTACAAACCCAATGGCATCAAACCACATCTGAAGAGTTTCCAGACAGTACCGCACCACTGTCTTAGTGTAATCTTGGGTTTCCTGACAATACACAAGCTGTTTAGCGCATACACAAGCCTCTTTATATAAACCAGCTGTTCACAGAGATTGCAATTTTGAATTCCACTACGCTGCTTCTGCATTTTTTTAATGTAAAATGCACTAGACAGACGTGATTTATGACTGAACAAGCGTTTCATGTTTTTTGCAGCACCTTGCACATGACTCCGGGCTCTTCCACATTTTACTGCTTGCATTTTTTTTATGCAAAAATGTTTAAATGGCACCTAGATGCAACAAACTATAATTCAAAGACACAAGGGTGATTGAACGCTGAAACAAAACTCTACTTGCATCTAAATAAAAGCATGTTAAAATAAAGAGATGCAGGAGCGTGATCCTCACTTTGACTTTGCAGTGTGTCAGGAGACCCCACATGGGCTGAGCACAGGCCTCCAGCTCGGCTGCAAACGCTGCATAATACGTCTGAGACTCGAACTCCACATGCTCATTCAGCTCTCTCTTATTCAGATTCATCCCTATCACAGCAGAAGGTACAGAGAGGAATCCATAACAGTGAATAATCGACTCACTGAGATCTAGTTAACTGTAACATAACCTACAATGCACATAGAGTGCTTTAATTTTAACCAACAAGCCTTAATGACCCTTCTAAAATGAATGCTCTTTACGATGCAGTTAGCATAAAAGACATTCAAAGCCAAGCCATATTCTAAGTGCAGTCAAAATATCGATAGCTGTAACCATTTTACAACAGAGCACAGCCTCGCATAACTCATTGTTTGATTAAACACTAAATTACATAGCATTTTTACTAGCCGTAAGACTAAAGGAAAATTGCATTACAGAATGTTAAAACAAAAACTCTATGATTTTCTCTCGTTGCTGACCCTGGAAGAAGGAGACGAAACTCATCCATAGCAGCAGCAGAGAATGATCCTCCAGGAAGCGCTTGGCCACACTTTGGTGCGAGAGGATATTAATAAAATCACTAACTAAAGGCCAGTAGGTGTTATTCTTCAGTAGAGCTTCACCACAGTTCACCACCACATGACGATTGTTCTCCTCATCTGTGACAGATTGAAGACATTTTAAGACATTCGGTACAGAGTCACTCAATAACTTTGCAAACGGTGCATGGTTTACACATGGTAGAAAGCCATTTGAAACATAACCTACAACCAGGGTTGGGTGATGTCGACCAATTTGGCATGTCTAATGAGAAACATTGCGATTGATGATGGCATCGTCTTAGGTGGCGGTTGTTGGAGGGGTTGTGGGGCAACCCCTAAACAAGGCCTAATGGATAGGGAGTTGGACTGGTAACACAAAGGTTGTGGGTTCGAGTCCCAGGTCCAGCTCTCTCCACCTTCAATACCACGACTGAGGTGAGACCCTTGAGCAAGGCACTGCTCCCTGGGCTGCCCACTGCTCCGGGTGTGTGTGTGTGTGTGGTTGTTCACTTCTCACTGCTGTGTGTGTGCACTTGGATGGGTTAAATGCAGAGCAAAAATTCCTAGTACGGAAAACCATACCTGGCCACATGTCACTTCCTTTAGTTGTAACTAGTGTTCGCGCGAGCAGGTGCTTGAATTGCGCACGGATGGCATGTCAAGCCTGCATGAGGGTTTGAAATGAGCTTGCGGCCCAAGTTCTTCACATTTTACATAATTGTTTTTCTCTCGCGGAAATGATTTACCGTGCTCGCCAGCATCAGTTGTGCACTCCTTATTAATGGCATATATTTGCCGCCATAGATTAAGTGTGTTTTTAGTGATCTGGTTGCTGCTGCTGCAGCAGGGCGGAGGATTGTGATGTCTATCGCGATGGACAATGGCATTGTCTATCGACCCAACCCAACAAACAACCAGTTTCTTCTGTTACCTTGCAGTTCGCTCTTGATAAGGCAGCTCTCCATCATGTAGAGGAGCACAGTGACCATGATGTCCAGTAACTGGCACTCCTCCGTGACATGTCTCGCCAGCTCCTCGTTACTGAAGAGCTGCACGCTGATGTGAACGATGCGGTTGGACATGGTGTCCGACTCGTGACTCTTCATGAGGGTCTTCATGATGAAGGCATAGTGTTGTACAAATGTTTTAGTGAACGTGATCTGTGGCACAGGAGAAGGAAGTCCATGTTACAAACTAAAAAAATATCTAAAAATATTATTAAGAGATCATGGTTACATTTAGAGACCGGTTGCATGAGCTATACATCAAGTAGAGGAGTAAAGAGACAAGAAGTAAATTTACACACCATTACATATTTGAAGACTTAATGATTAGGACAAATTATTTCAATGCTTTACCTTTCCCATGTCCCTTAACAGAACAAACACTGAATTTCATATTATGTGGCTAGACATTACTTTATGGAGGGCTTGCAATCCACTAGCTACTATCAGTCTTAACACATGGTGCAACAAGATAAAGTACAGTGTTGGTTACTAGAAGTAAGCAACTTATGAACATCTGGTACAACACAACCCATATGTACAGGGTCCAATATTAACACTCCCAAAAACAATTTGTTATTTACAAGTGATTTAAAAGATCATTTGTGCCAATGAAACACAAAACCAGTCTTAAGTTTGGATTTTTTTAAAAATTGAGATTTATACAATACATCCAAGAGCTGAATAAAAAAAGCTTTCAGTTGAAAGAAGGAAATTAAGGAAATTTCCTTTTAAGTTGTCCAAATGAAGTTCTTAGCTATGCATATTACTACAGACATTTTAATATTGATATTATACAGTTGAACATTTACAAAATATCTTCTTGCACCATTATGTTTACTTAATATCCTAATGATTTTTGCCATAAAAAGAAAAATCTATAATTTTGACCCTTACAAAGTATTTTGAGCTATTGTTACTAAAACACCTGAGCTACTTATGACTGCTTTTGTGCTTCAAGGTCACATTTTGTTAATTTTGGATCCTGCATCTAAACAACCATTAAACAGCATTAAATACCTTGTAATCCTGATCTGGCAACATGTTAAGCAAAAATGTGACCATCTTCTGTGGAAATTCATACTTAATAGTCCAGAACAATAACTCTTCTAAAAAACATTTATGTTTCAGGGTGTCCATTATGGATGGATCTAACAAAACAGGAAAAAGAGATGTTTTGTTACATTCTTTGAGGAATAACAGAAGAAAGACTGGCTGTAACAGGATCTACCTTTGGTACTGCTACTGAGCTTGACTCTTTTCCTCTGGCCCACACCCTGCAGCCCATCTTGATCCTCCTGTCAAACAAAGACATGAACCGCTTTAATTTGACCCACTCTTCTCAACAATGAGAACAGCTAAAACAATTCCTTTTCGAAAAAAGAAGGCTGCACTCTCAACAATGACAAAGGGAAGACACACCCTGCTGTGCTTGTTTTGACTGCTTGCTGGGTCACATTTTATCTACCCCAAAAGTCTGTGTGCCTACCTCTTTGCTGGAGTCCTCCAGACTGGCAGCGGCAGTAGCTCCTAAAATAACAACAAACATTAAGAAAAGTATCATTACCAAAGTTTTAGACATGTGTCTCCCTGTTGACCCATCAGGAATAAGAACTCAAAGAGAGAAGCATTACCCAGCAGACTGAGCGCTCCTGCCCCGGCTGAAGCATTTGCTGCCCCAGCTCCTGCTCCTTTCTCCTCCACTGACACCAGACCTGAACTCTTCAATGCTGACAAATACTTCTCATAGTTCCTCTTTGCATAAACATTCTCCTCTTGACCTGTGGGTGTGGGACAACATAAAAGTGCGCAGGTGAAACTAAAAATTTGTTTGATTTTTGATGCTATTTTTATAAAGGGGTGTATATGAAGTGTGAAAAAGAACAGAACACATCTTCCACTGATAAAAAGGGCCATTAAACAGCTTAATTAAAAATAGTTGAATTTATGATGTTAAAAAACTAAATATATTAATGCATACGTGTCAGTAAACAGTTTAGAAACATCAAGCAATGAGGAAGCAGGATATACACTTTCAAAAATAAGAATGTACAAGGGGATATTTACAGCAATGCCACATAAGAACCATTTCTAAACAACCTCTCAGTGAACAGTTCTTTAAAGAACCATTTGTTTACTGTGGAGTAGAGCCCTCCAAGGGCCTCAAATTTAGGCCCGAGACCGGCCCTGGGCCTGGACGCTCAGGCCCGAGCACAGCCCGTGTCCAACAGCTTATCAGAGTTATCAGCCCGAGCCCGACTTTTTCCCCTTCTTCCTTATACTGATGTTTCAGCTATTAAAATAGTTCAGTTTTGAGTGTGATGGCTAATTTAGATATTTTTTGTTTGTTAAATATAAGTTTGTGTTTTTACCAAGCGGCCAGCGGAAGACAGAGAACCGATTATAAGGTATAACTGATCAGTTTAGCTTTCTCAAATCATCACGACTTGCCTTGTAAAAAAAAAAAAAATTAAAATCGATAGACATGCTAAAACAGTTCAAACACATAGCAATGTTTAAATGTTGAAAGAATAAATGCGCATCAAGCATGTTCTGAAGAACAGAGAGGCACCAGCCAGCACTCTATACAGGACTTTATAGCCTTCGCCTTCATTTTCTCTGATAAAGGTAGGAGTAATATGTCATTCAGAACTTTAAAGGGTCTACTTATCTGTGTGCACTGACAGTAAACCTGATTCTATAAAATAAAGAAAACAAGCGCGTTCTGCCGTCTCGTCTTGAACAGGACGTCTTCACACAAATGAACCGAAACTCAGCGAAAAAACATGATAAATATATCGATAGAAAGCTTTAAATGACCACTTAATGAAAATTTTTTTTAACTGAAAACAAAAACTCATTCATTAAATTAAATAATAAATAAATTCATTAAATTAAAAAAATCTGTAAAAATGACTTCTCTTTAAAGGCACGTTTATGAGGAGGAGGAGAATCAGGAAATTCATCTTTGCAGCACGGACTCAGAACACTTGTTTATGAGTAAATATTTTAAATGTATTCCTATTGTTTTCCTCCGACACATTCATGATAATAACTTTTGCTGGGGCATTGTGGCTCTTCAGCTGCGCTGACGGCTGCTCTCTCTCTCTCTCTCTCTCCGGCGGGACAGTAAACGCAGAGGAGCCACTTTTAGCTGCAGAGCGCGATCTTCTGTTGTATTCACCAGCACCGCAGGGCAATCTATTAATCACTAATTGATGGATGTCTAAAATATAAAAATAAGGAGAAGCCTAAAACAGGCCTAAGGCCCGGCCCACGTCTGAAATATGACGTCAAAACTGGCACGAAGTCCGGCCTGAGGGGCTTGAAAAAAAAAAAAAAAGTCGCCTAAGGCCGAAATGCAGGGCTCTACTGTGGAGAGCATTTTAACAATGCAAAAAAAGCTGTTCCACCTTAAAGAAGGCTTCATATGAACAGTTGTGTTGAAAACGTTTTGGCTGGAAAAGGTTCCATGGATTTTTACCCTAAACCTCTGTGATTCTGGACCCCAAAATCACATTTAAACCTTTGCAAATGCAGTTCTTAGCAATGCACATTACTAAACAAAACTAAGGTTGAGATAGGTAGGACATTTACAAAATATCTTCATGGAACAAGATCTTTACTTAATATCATAATTTTAGGCATAAAAGAAAAATCTATCATTTTGACCCATATAGTGGTTTTGTGCTCCAGTGTCACATTTAGTTAACTGACAAAGTTGCCAAACATTGATAAACTGATGTTTATGTCTCCCAAAAGAGCCTAAGTTTAACAACATCCATGAGCATTGCACATTTCCATGCAGTAAATATCGGTATTTGTTTAACCAATCATAAAGGACACTGACATTTATAAAGTAGGTTTTTCTAAGGGTGAGAGAGTGGAAATAGTCAAATAAATAAATACAAATGTAATAAATACAAACCCAGGAAACAAAAGGTAACTAAAAACTCAAATAACTGGAAAAACAAGATACATGACACTAACTAAGTAGACACTAACTTTACTTTTCAGCTATGCTTCAAGCAGTCCCAGCACATTTCAGACATACTTACCCATGCTCAGTTCTTTAAAAGTCTGCTGATTGGTTAAGATCTTGGTGAGAACGGTGCGCATGGCTCCGCCCATCTTGGTGAGCTCTTCTAAGAAGGATATGTGCGGCTCTAACTGCTGTAGAACCTTTTGCAGATCTCTGTCAGCGGCCGACTCTGCCAGCACATGATAAGATGTTTGTGAGACAAAATAAAGCAGCATATGTTACTCCAGTGGGCACGATTAGCAGGAAAGACACAGGCTAATATCACTCAAAAGCACAGAGAAAGCAGCTGACGTTATTTCTAATGACCCTATTCATTTTATTACCGTTAATACAAAGTATTTTTTCTGAACAAGCTGAATCCACTGAATAAGCATTGTGGCTTTTAGTTCATGTCTATGAGCTTTGAGGCGATCTAGTGTAAAAATGAACAGAATCGCCTTTTGCTGACAAACACATAACATACAGATTTAGCCCAAAAGGAAAATAGAGGTACTCTGAAGTAGTTACAGCAGTACATCAGCATTCAAAATGTTATATTCACACCCCCATGTATACCCACGTATTTCAGAAAAATATGTTGTTTATATGTGAAACATTTATGTAGAAGAAAAATACAGACATGTAAATAAACTTAAATATTAAATCAAAATACATATTGTATCTGTGTGCGTTTACACATACATAAACGTAAACAGAACACGCAAGCACATTATGCAAACAAAAAAGTATTTTGTACGTGATTAATCGCAATTAATCATTTGATAGCACTTCTTTGATTCCCATTAACTTCCTTTATACGGACAACAAAAATGGGTAGACAATATGCATAACCATGGAAAATGAAAAATAAGAGAACCACCAACGTTCTGACAAAAAATAAAACATCCCACCCTCAAGCAATTTAAGATGAAATCACTTTCTCACAAATAGTCACTACACTTCTATCAACATCTGACAGAAAGCTAAAACATCGTATTACAATAATCCACAGAAAGATCTAATAATCACGGGGAGTGAAAAGCTGATAAACTACATTAATACATTAAGGCACTTTTAACTTCAAACCATTGCATCCAGCTAAAATAAAAGTGCTCTATCCATAAAATGAGTTTCTGCAGGGAAAAAAGTGCTCTTGTCTGAATAAAGAGAAATATGCACGGACCAAACACACAATAACATTGTGTGCGATATACTGCCACATAAATAATTGCGAAAAGCGATATTGTTGTCATTTTTAAGATCATTTTATGCCACTGAACGTAGACACAAGTGGCATGCAAAAAAAATTATTCTTACCAAAAATGATTGAAGTCATGTGCATATATTGTGCGATGAGTAAATAAATATATTGATTTTTGCGACAGGCCTAAACACAACTTACAATCCAAAACAGCCCAATAGAGTTGTGTGGATTTCGATGCTTCTCACTGGAGAAAGCGTTCTGTATCATGGACTCACCTGGCTCAGTGTAGCCGTCTCTCAGGTACTGAATGATAGTGATGATGAACCGCGGCAGCACCATCTCAGACATGAGAAGCAGATCCCGAGGGACTGATGGCACGTTCTCTCCTGTTTTTAACCGATGCCTACTACAAAACCTGTTACACAAGAGCACTTGAATTAGAAATTAACATGTCATGTGTCATTTACTGTACAAAAATCTCATTTTCATTGTACTAAATACAAAATCACACACTGGAAAAAGCCCAGTTTCGCCTGCATTAACAATTTTAATCCTATCTATACAACGTCAAAAGTCACCGTTTGTTTTCATAAAGATCAACAGGTCGATGCACTACAGAATATGCATTCTTCAGGTTTTATACTAACATAAAGGAGGTATAGCAATAAAAGGTCTGCGTTCATATATTGTATGACTAAGTATTTTTCCCACTCATTCTCATCACCAAGAGTTCAAAATTGGGCAGGGTCAAAACTTACACTTAGCTTTCTAACTGGGAAGGCCCCGTTTATCCCACGAAGCAATGCAAAGACACAATATTAATTAAATATGTTCAATGGCATCTACAAATCAGTTCTAAATTATAAGCGTAAGCATTCCATAGAGCTGTTTTGGAATTTATAGTATCGGTCATGTCACATATAGCTGATAACCTAAAGATTAAGCTGTAAGAAAGGCACAGTAAATAACTAGGCCAGGGATTTTTAAATAAGAATAAAGTGGACAGTCACTTTGAATCAGAAAGAACAACGCAAGTAGTTGACGTCACTCTCCATTGCAAAAGCGTTAGTGGAGCAGATTTTTTTCCCTCTACACTCCTTCCCAGAATAAAACTGTCAATATCCTCGTTCCTGTACAGCCGAACACTTTTTGATAATTAAACCCTGTACTGATCAAACACAGCGAATCTCTTGAGCTACAGCTGACAGCAGTCATATCCAGCCCACGTGTGTGAAGCTCCACGCGTCTGTCTATCTGTCTCACGACACCAATGTTAAAGAGAAGACTCTGTGCAGTGTGTAGTGTGAGAGGAGGAAGGGAAGAGACCCGTCACTGACCCTGTGGGTGGGTTAAAAATAACCCAGACTGGGTCACTCTCTGTAAGGCAGTGATCAGGTGCCACAGCCCACTCTACACTATTACCCCCCGACGCACTGGCCCTTATGTTAATATACACATATATATCTCAATCAGTGCACAGCTGTGCCCCAAACCGAACCAGTTGCCACATTCAACACTGCAAGTCAACTAAACGAAAGTGTCAAAAAAATTTGAAAAAGTTTTTTTTTTGTTGTTTTGTAAACACATTATATTTTACTGGTCACATTTTCGACATCCAAATATTTGTTGATCTGGAACAGGTCAGATTTGAGAGAGTTTTGCCCAAAATTACTGCAGATTCAGAACAAGCCCATCTCTATAATGGCCAAAAATAATGCTTAGCTAAAACACCTCTATAGTGTCAATTCAAGATGGATATATGATTTGATCATATCGGCACAAGTGAAATGATGCCCCAAGTAGTCAGGTCACTAGTTTGAGAATGAGATTAGAAACGCTGTTCTTATTTGTTGAGGCTGCTCACTAAGTTTTGAAACTAATATACAAAAAAATACATCGGGTTGGTTTCCAAAAACATTGTCTAGGTAGACAGCTTATTAAGGGATGCCCAACATTTCTGCTTATTTGTGGTACTCCTATGATGATGCTGAACCAGAATGCAACTCTAATACGATGTAAACCAGCAAGGTTAAGAGATCACAAAACTGTGTTGCTGCGGCTCATGATGATGACTAGGTAGACAGCACGCATGGTTTGATACCATTACACCCCCAAATACTAGCTATATTTAGATTTCTCCTAATACATCACACAAGTGAAAAGTTGTATGTGTAGTCAGCATGCTAGGTGTTGTGACTAAGATTGCTCGAATACTTGCTACACATCTTATGATCAGTGTTATTTTATCACCATTACGTTTTTGTTAATATTGTAAATTAAATTTGACTTTTTTCCATTTTTATTTTGGTTTTAATTTAATATTGCACTCTTATTCATTTTATTGGCCGTGCCTATTATTTTTACTCCAACTTAGACTAAACATGTTATTAAACAAAAGTGTTGCCTTGTAACTAGCGGACATAAAACATTGACTTTTATTACAGTTTTAGTTTAGCAATAATAGGCCAGATTGTTATGTTTTAAATATTAATAACAAATCATCATCATAGTTTTAATAATAATAGGTCAAGGGTTTATGACATAACAGCTTCTAGCTCTGGATGTGCTAAGGTTTGAGTGCTCCAATGATACCCACCATTCAGCTAAACCAGAATAAACATATAATTTTGAAAAATGGTGTGGAATTGGAACACACCGATGAAGAAGAAGAAGAAAAAAAAAACAACGGGAAGATTTAGCTCACGAGTTAAAGACTGAATTCACCTACACTGTCACACTACTATGACCCTTAAATTCTGCTGGTCATTTGTGACCCTGGACAACAAAACCAGTCTTCAGTAGCATGGGTATATTAATAGCAATGGCTAACAATACATTTTATGGGTCAAAATTACAGATTTTTATTTTCTGTCAAAACTCATAAGGATATTAAATAAAGACTATGTTATTTTGTATTGTAAATATATACAAATACTTTTTTTGCTTTGTAATATGCATTGCTTAGAACTTCATTTGAGTCAATTTATTAATAATAAAATATATAATGATATTTTTTCAATATTTTAATTTGTTTGCATCCGCAGATTTTTAAATAGTTGTATCTGCCAAATATTGTTCTATCCTAACAAACCATAGTACATCAACGGACAGCTTATATATTCCCACAATTGACCCTCATGACTGGTTTTGTGGTCCAGGGTCACATTTCCGATATGTTCGTGTTACGATGTTCAATAACAATAATAATGTCGAAATTCACAACTCGAAGGGGTTTCACATGACAGGGCTGCTGATTTTGGCTGCGCCTAACCGCCTGCGCTACGACGCCCAAATCTGCGGCTGGCTCGGGATGCGCCTAAACGCTGTCCAGGTGGTCAGCTCACTGTCGAGGGTTAGAGAAACAGCCCCTGTCAGTCTGTGAGTGTCTACTGACCCGCTTTCTCGCATCACGTTCCCGTCCCCGCAGTCACAGGCCCCGCCGGCCTGACTCCGGAACATGTTAAAATCGTGGCCCGTGTGATCGCCGTTATTGAAGCACTCCGCGCATAACGACATGCACGGCGAGATGCCGCAAGTCCGGCAGCGGTACGCCACGAAGTTGGCAGTCCACACCAGTCCGCAGAGGGTGGCGTTATCGTAGGACCGGACGGTCCGGCAGAAGTCGTCGAAGCCATCCCCTCCAGCCAGCAGCCATTTACACCACTCCAGCGCCTCCGGGTCCGAGCCCCGCTCCGCGTTTAGCACGTTATCCAGCAGCTCTTGCAGCTGCCGCAGCCCCGAACTGTTGTCGCTCCGCTTCAGGTCTGCCTTCAGATGGGCGGCGGTGGATTTCTTGTCCCGGCGCAGCAGCGACGCCGCCATCATGCGCTACGGGTTTGTTGTGCTCACTTTATTTTGGTTGTCTTGTTGCTGTGATCGCGGCGCTTCTCGCGAGATCTTGTTGCTACGGCTCGCCTGCCTGTCTCGCGAGAGTGGCGTGACACGGAGAGTTAAAAGATGCAGAGGTTTGCTGATAAGAAATTACGTTTACTTTATTGGAACATTTTATGTCCATAAATGTAAACGTACTAAAGTTAACTACATTTAAGTTAGTCAGCCGTTTACATTTAAATGTAGCCCGTGCATTTATTCCCTATGGCTACAAAATGCTACAGAGTTTTGGAAACAAACATTTTATTTGTTTAAACATATGTTTTTAACTGAAATCAGAAGTGAATCTGATTTAGGGTCAGGTGACGGGCTTATCTGACAAAAGCAGGCTGGTTACTACTATTTTGGAAGAAGATCTTTACACAGCATCACTGGTTAAAAATTATGACTTAACAAAAAGTAGTTGTCCACTAGGCATCATTCGTTGTATTTTGGTACAGTAGAAGAATGTTAGATTGCACAAATCATAGAAATTAGTAAACTTCTATTTACACTCTGAGCATCAGAAATGCGCTAGATTGTTGCAAACAAAAGTGTTTAGACAGATGGGTTTTCTGAATGCAGATAATGTCTGTTATGAGCGTTTATATCTGCTGCTTATATCTTGCTGCTCTCATAAATAAAATGTTCATATGTTTCATTCTGATTTCTAAAGTTTCGATGCTCGAAATTTAATTAGACTGATTAATTAAAATAATTAAATCGACAAATTTCCAACTGCAGTCGTGTGTGACACCAATGGTAAAAAGGAAAGCATTTGGAGATCCTGTAAAAATTAGTTAATCCTACAACTTTTATACTAACTTTATTTAATGCACTGCTTGCTTTATTAAAACAGACTATACAACCCTCAAATATTATTATTTATGTTTACAACTAAGAGTAAGGAATCGACCATGTGAGCAAACAACATGTTTAATAGGTAAATGAAATATGTAATTACAGAATTCCTGATTTTTTTACTCTCTATTTCTTGTATTTGTTCTAGCTTTTTAGTGTTAACACTAACAGTATTATAATGAACAATTAAATGTAAACTTTACACATGTAAAACAATATATATATACCTAAAATTGAGGTCTTCTAAACAGAAAATAAAATGTCTCACAAGTGCAATTTTGTATCATCCTCACCACCTGCTGGTCCATCTAGTCAGAGTAGAATTGTTATCATTCATTTGTAATGGATGTTCAGATCACTCAATTTACTTGAGTAATGCTTACTTGCTTTTTTAAGGCAATCGGTTTGCATGCTTTCAGCAAGTAAATTAGACGTATGTTTAAGTAAAATACAACTAAAAAATCCCAAGTTGCAGGAAGTGTTACATGAGTTAGCAGAACTTGTGTGTAAGTTTACAACAAGTAATAACAAGTAAATTTAAATTCTTTTTTGACTTATATTGTGTTTTTATAGGCAACTGTTTTGCATGCTTTTTTAAATAAGGTCAACTAATTAGATTTTACAGTGTTGCTTGACTGATATGCTATATATATATGTTTTAGACATCAAATTAAGATTTATTTCAATTGTTAGATGTGATTGTTTTATGTAAAATATATATTTTTTCACAATTGTATATATTTTTAATTTGTATTTTGAAATATATTTTAAAATATATAAAAAATGGGCAAAAATATGTTATAATTATATTTTACAATGTATTTTAGCTCATACATTTTTTGGCCATTTATGTGTATATTTTGAAATATATTTCAAAATTTTTTTTTTTTTTACCATATGGGCCTATAACCTAAGCACTCTCTGTTAAAATTCTATTCTTAAAAAAAAGACATGCACTCATTCATTCATGCAGACATTCATTAACAAACTGCTTGTTTTCATTAAAAAAAATGTTAAAAGAAAGATAAGATATACTAAGACATGGTAAGATAAGGATGCTCACTGACATTTATAAAACCACCTCTACATAAACAACATCATGACGAGATTTCTTTTGTAAAAACAAAGCACAGTTTATTAAACATTCAGTAACAAACAAACAGCCCATATGAATCAAGAAAAACAACATTTGTTTGCAAATTTTTACACACAGGCTTCTATACAATCCTATTGCGGGGGTATACAGTATGCACGAAGTAAAGATGTCAAGAACAGATCTGGCTTGATTTTTCAGAGCTCTCCTGAGATGCTTTTCGAAGGATCTAGTTTGGGTGAAAGCTACTGTTAAAACAGAAATTGAATCACGTTTGGATTATTATTTTATGTTGGTTGTTTTAGATGTGCTGAAATGAAAGGCCCAGATATTACAGAGGTTATTAATGCAGAGCGGAAGCTTTATACAGCAGGAGCTGATGAGGTTAAGAGAGATATAACGATCGTCCCAATGCAGTATTCACAGGTGTGTCATGCTGTATTATCATTATAACACAATGTGTTGTCTTGATTCACTACACCTTCCTTTTCAGTATTGATGGTAAAGGCGTGTATAAATGGCGGCTGTGTTAGTTTAACATATTACGCCTCAAACGGCACTTATACAGAACAAACATAAACATATAACACATGGCATAGCCTGACATTCCAACAATACATCAGTGTAAAAAAATTAACATAAAGTAAACAAGAAACTGGGTTTAAGGCTTTTTCCTGGACGTTGTGTGGGTTTTATAAATGAATAAATAATGATTTAAATGGTTGTTTGAGTAAGAGTTTTTCTTATCTTTTAAATAAATTAATATTTTCATTTATTGAGGGAGCGTTAAATTAATCAAAGTGACCGTGAAGATTATTCATCGAAGAAACTTGAAGAGTTTTACTATACCCCAGAATGTACATTTTGTCATTAATCACTTACACTCATGTCGTATGATTAATAATACATTTTTTATTTTGGGGCGGAGTAACCTTTTAAGCACTGGAAAAATATATGAAAACTGTTATTTCTGTAATAATAATAATTCACAATATTTTTTACTGTATTTTTGATTATATAAATGCAGCCTTGGTGAACAAAGCATACAACTGGAAAAAAAAAAAAAACTTTTAAAAATCTTATCAATCTTATCAAGGGAAAAACAGACTTTTCAACAAAAAAACCCCAAAAATTTTATTCAATTCATATTTTTTTGGGGATCACTAAATTCTTTTCACATCCAATTGTCAACCACATTCCATTACATTCTGTCATCATTCATTCATTCATTTGAATTGACTATTCTCTTTCTTTTGGACCTCAAAATATCATTTGCACACGCATATTCATACTGGCTTGTTGCAACTGGCTATGACTAACAGTCTCAGCCTTACGTCTCAGCCTCAGCCTTATGCGTATGGCACACCAAAGTGAAAACACTTCAGGACTTCTGAAGTGGGATTGGTTGAATTATGGAAAAGTGTTCGTCACATTCTTTAATGTTCTGCCTGAAAAACAAAGATATTGCAATGCCAAACCCCTCACAAAAGAAGAAAGCCGTTGTGTTCATAACTGAGACAACAAGCGCTTATCAGGATAAACTAAATGGTGGATTTTCAAAAGTATGTGAAATATTAACATTTACCAGCATATTTATAATATATCCGAGAGTTTTACACACCAGTCCTATTATTGTGGCGCTGAACGAAGCAAACTAATAGGTTGTTTGACACTTCAGTCAAATGGTCTCATGGACGGGCCTTGGCCAATGAATGGCTCCAATGGATTCCAGACCTTCAGCTATCATACTAAAGGTCTGGCTACACAAGAGTATGCTAAATTAGACAACCAAAGCCATTTAGCAAGTGTGTTTCTGTTTTCAGTTTTTTCGTATTCGTCGTCCTTTCAAATCAAAATGCTAGCTACAAATGCAAAAATGCAGAAAATTGAAGCTGGTCCGAATTTTTTTATGATGGACAAAAGTATCGTGACAACATGAGCAACATGAACATATATGTTTCAGCGTGCAAACACTGGATTAAAAATTTGGAGTCAGTATGCAATGGCATTAAGGATTGACAGAATTCTCATTTTTGGTTAAACGTTTCCAGCAAAAACATCTCAGTACAACTGAATAAATGACAACACCAAACTACTGGTCTGTTTAAGACTCATACAGTGGCCGAGAGAGCTCAAACTTAAGAAAACACATGCAAACAGAAGAAAACACATGCAAACTGCAAATACTCACAACGCAACCAAACACAGAAACGCTGCAAATAGCACGGACCACAACGGAAATGTTTCAGGGGGACCTCAAAAAGTGACGAACCCATCTGGGACCTGATTATTTGTTCCGTGG
>JAUCMT010000078.1:726031-737226 GCA_032357475.1 Enteromius thamalakanensis
TTCCATGGCAACATAGATTGTAAGGAAAAGTTAGCCATGGGGTAATCAGTCTTACTTTTTAGTCTTAAATTAGACCATTCAAAGATTTTATGCAACTGGCTTACAAAGTTAAGACCGCATTTAATAAATAGATAGTTTAATTCTCGTCATTACACATTGCCATCACTCTGTTCCCTTATTTGATAATGTTCAGTGCTTTGCTACAATCTGTACTGTTAAAAGCGCTATATAAATAAAACTGATTGATAGATTGATTGATTGACAGAATACCAAATGTCTTAAAGAGTTCAGGATCTTTTTTGGGGGAAAATAAATGTCTACTTTTATTCAGCAAAAATACATAATTCATGCTTTGTGAGCATAATAGACTCTCTATTATCTAACTTTTTTTTCTTTGAAATTTGTCCCTCTTTTTCAAAACTTAAATCCAAGTAGTGAAATGTCTCACATCTTTTACAAAATGAAGCACTGCATTCAAAATATCACAAACACATCTCAATAGCAAACATTTGCAAACACCTTTGCCATAATGTTAATTGTGTTTAGATTTTAGAGTGTTGCACAGAATTATTTGTGTTTTCTAAAAAGTGTTTTATGCAATTAAAAAATAAGTGCAAGATTTTGTGTTTCTGGTGTTTAAGTTTCAGCTTTCAGTGTTTGTGATATTTTGAATGCAGTGCTTCATTTAAAAACAGATGTGAGGCATTTTGAAAAAGAGGCAAAGTTTTTTTAAAGTAACGTAATAAAAATAAATAAATAATACAGACCCGAAACTTTTGAACAGCTGTGTGTATGTGTGTGTGTGTGTACTGAGTGATATAACTAGGTACCAGTAGTTTGTTTTTGTAGATGTATTTGGATCGTCCCGCAGAGTCTTTGATTTCTTTGCTGAAGACGAGGGAGATTTCAAAGAGGAAGAGGTGGCGGTCTCGTCCCTTACGGATCAGAGATTTGGGGTCCCACACCTGGAAGGTGTCCTGCAGAATGAGCTCACCCTGAACATCCAGATTCTCATCGAAACCTAATGCAAGAAAACATCACCTCAGAGGCTGAAGCATATCTGTGGAAAAGACTAATGTGAGTGTGGTTGTGAGTGAATTAGTGTGTGTGTGTGTGTGTGTGTGTGTGTGTGTGTGTGTGTTTTGTACCCTCCAGCATGCTGACGTGCATGGCATCATTGGCTCTCTTTGGGACGCTCAGCATGACCTCCAGACCATCCTTGATTTCACCTTTGCCTTCTTCACAGCAGGAAAGCAGCTCCTGTAAACACACACACACACACACTATACTGAACACTGCAAAGCACATCGAACACAACACCATACACTGAATGTCTGGGAGACACATGGTACCTTGAGCAGCAGCTGGTATTTGGTGATTCTCTGCACAGGTTTGATGAGGTATGATGATATAGAATTGGCCAGACCATGTCTCTTCTGGATCTCCTGTTCAGAGCAGACAAAAACAATCACCAAATATGAAGAGCATCATCACACACTGACCCTCTGAATAATGACATTCTCGGGGTCAGTGACTCAATGACTCCATCTACTGACCACTTGCTCTGTTGAACATCAACGAGTAATTTAATTTCAGCTAAATTTACTTTAATCTGTTGTTATAAAAAAAAAGAAAACACATCTGAAGATTTAAAAGAAGTTAAAATACATTCTGAGTTTACAGATTTAGAAAACTCATGTGTACTTACGTCAAAAAAACTCCCAGCATTTTCCAAGATGAGTTGACTGGAATCTGGTTTGTTTTTGCAGTACGTCACATAAATATTAAACCTATCAGCCTAAAACACGAACACACAATCTTTAATTCAGCATATCAAAGGAAAATGTGAAAAATATATTATTTCAGTGAACATTTAAAGTTTTAAGCTGATTGTTCCATAATTTAACTCTAAAACAACAAATTAATGAATTAAGTAATAAACTAAATAAATACATTTATAGTAACAAAAATGTGCAAGTTGCTACAGTAGTTGCACAACATAAACAACAACACAATTTCCTAAGCACACACTCACCCATGTAACAAAGCAATGGCCCACATCCTCAGGTAACTGCTCATAATTGATCAGCTCTTTCAAAAATATACTATAATACACACAAAACATTGTGCAAATGAGTCGTAATCACTGAATTTCCATATCACACAGGATATACAATTTGCATATGTATAATTTTAATTGGAAAGCATATTCACCTCTTTCATCTGTTAAAACAAGAAAACTGTGGTATGCTGATAGTAGCTTATGGACTAAAAACGTCATTAATATTTGATTTAATGATACAAACTCACTTATTATGGAAGTCGTAAATCTCCTGGATGTTTCCAAAGATGATGTGCTCTTTGTTGGCGATTCCAGGAGGGACTTCCTCAACGCCATTGGTCATCTCCCACAAATACGTCTAATAAATAAATCGCACAAAAAGAAGTGAGCAGACACTCATCCTCATCCTCCTAATCATCTCACCTCCTATCATCTTGTCATCCTATCAGAGCAAGAGATTCTTCCTATAAATAGTACAAGCCCCCTTTCTTAGGCATCTCGTTCTTAGCATCAAGATCCCTTGCAGAAACATGTCAGATTCTGATTATTCCTCCAGCAACAGTTCTCCCTCCTCAAATCTCCAGCAACTTGCCCACCAGCCAGCGCCCCAGCTCCTCCAGCCTCCAACCCTACTCCAGACCATCCGATAGACCAGCAAGCTGTCTCTGCTCAACAACCCTACACCTGGCCCCCTTAACCTTTCAATCCATCATCCAGCACAAGCCAGCCTCAAGTTCAGTTCACACTAACTATTCCCCAGCCTTTCCAGCAGCTCACCTCACCTTCGGATCCAGACTTCCCCTGCCTTTATTCCTATCCGTAGCTCTCATTCCTCCCCTTTTCTTCTTTCCATTCTGTTCCCCCTACCTCAGCCATGAATAGCGCAGACCCAGCAACAATCCCAGCCTCAACTGCCTCCGTCCCTCCTACCTCCTCTCTCACCCGCCCATCCATTTATTCTGTATACCGCTAACCCTCTCCCCATGCCATCTAACACCTTCTCATTGGAACCCACCCCCGTCCTCACCTCCATCAGAGCTCAAGTCCTTGCAGGTGTGGACATCAACCTTTTTTCTCTCCTTTTCCCTATCTCTCCCATCTCTGCAGACCACCAAGTGGATTGCGGCAAATTCACTCTCACACTCAAACAAACCAACCACAATCACTCCCGTATCTTATCTCTTTCTGAATTTGTCATTGTTTAACAGATATTCTGAAATGGTTTGCTCAGATTTTCCCCACAGCAGGCATGAGCTCAGTGACTACTTCTTTATCGTTGCTGAGCTCACAGTGTCCTACGGTGGCTCCCATTTCTACACTTATTATAAACTCTTTTCCGCTAAATGCGCCATCTGTGTTTTTCAATGAAATCAGTGACCACATTGCATATTCCATGTTTGTAACTTCTGCGGAGGAGCTCATGCCTAATACATCTGCTCTGTGTCCAAGTCGATAAATAAAAACACTTAACAGTATTTGTTGACTCCTGTTAATGTTTCTTGCTTGGCAATTGAATTGTTGCATCACCCTGATCCTAATTTCTCTGATTATCTCTTAACAGGCTTAAAGCATGGTTTCCATCCAGGTGTCAGCTGTCTTCCCTCCCAAACCCATATCTCCCCCAACCTTCAGTCCGCCAATTCTCACCATCCATAGCCTAATCCCAATTGAAGAGTTTTCCCCCCACTACCATGATGTTGATCAATCAATCGCTATGATAAAAAAAAACGGCCACGGAGCATGGATGGCAAAGGCAAAGGTCCCCTCACCCCTCAAAATTTTCAACATGTTTTTCAAAGCAATTAGCTGGATTCCAACAAATAACTATCAAATCCCCTACCTCGTCCACCTTTTAGAGGACTTCCTCACTATTTCCCCTCCCAACGCTATCCCAGCACCCATTCTCCAGAAAGTCCAAAAAGTCTTGTATTGTCAGTTCTCAGACATTTAAATTTCGCACTTCTCCCACCTGCTCACTCTGGCCTCTTTAGCCTCCAATCTTAAAGACCAAATAACACTAACCGGCCCATGCTTCCAAGACCTCCTCAACCAGTGGAATGGCGTTCATTCTTCTATAGCGATCTGTTAGGCTCCCTCATTGATGTCCAACTATTTACAGACGCCATACCAACACCTAGTCTCCTCCGTCCTGTTCGAACTATACCCCATCATCATAACCGCTTCCCTTTAGGAGAAAGAATGGTCAGCCTCTAGCATAGTCAAGCCACCATCCACTGCTTTAATAAACATAGCTCCCACTCTCCCACTATCATGCCTCTTCTAAGGCCGCTTATCTGGAGCTCAGCCTGCGACCAATTGATTTTAACTGCCAAACATATTCCAGGAAAAATCTGAGCTCTTGCACCCACCAGAGTGGACAGCTCCAGCCAGAGATGTACAAGTATGTTGCCATACAAGGGGATCAGCCAAGATGGAGATCTGCGTGGACTGCTCCAGTTTGGGTCTCACACTTATCACTTACATGTAAATTCTACATGATACATTGTACTCTCCATCCTTAGCTAGGAACCCACTATCCTTTTCCCTAAACACCCATCTTTGGGGGGACTCACTTCGTCTGGCTGCTGTCTGCTCCTCGTGCCAAGTATGGTTATAAACCCTGGGGCTTGGGAGTCCGCCGAGCTCTGAGCTCTCTGCCCAGACAGCACGCCAAACACGCTGTGTATTTTATTAATTACCATTGAGTACAAACTTATGAAATAAAATTATAATTAGGCTTCACTTGACATATTACTTGTACACAATGCACAAGTCTAAAACGTGTTTTAATGTCACTTTTCATAAGGATTGTATGATCTTTAAATAATATCATTCTTAGTATCAAGTGTACATGAAGTATACACAATATACTTGCAATATTTCCACTTTTGCAGAATGAAATATACTTAGCATATATTTTAATACACTTCAGTACAACTTCAAATGAATTGTTCCAATTTAGCTGACTTAGAAGTATCCCAGTTTAATATACTGTACTAAAATTGCAATGGCAGGACAAATTATTACTTAAATATGAAATCGTATTTGTAGTGTACTTGTATTTTAATAATTGTAATACAATTTTTTTTATTTCAAATATATTTAAGTATATTTATTTATCACTAGGACGGTAGATGTACAATAAAGACCATAGCATTTTACAGGCGTTGTATCATGGCAAACTTATTTCGTTTAAAACAATGGATTTTAATGTACATATAAATAGAGATATAGAAGACTTAATGGTAGAGCAGCAATTTATTTTATATAAATATTAATGTTAATTAAAAACTGAAAAACTTACCTCTAAACATTCATGCAAGTCCCTCACATAAGCCTTTTCTGTCTGTAATAGCTCTGCTATAATAAACCTGCATCAATACAAAGCAGAGACTGATTATAAGAGTCTGAAACTGTAGTGTGTGTGTGTGTGTGTGTGAGGAGCTGCTATCAAGAGGCTGTGTATGATCACTTACTCTTTCTTTCGGGCTGATTTCCTCTTTTCCTCGTTGATCTCGTGATTGGGGTCACGCAGTTTCACCTCTGGATCAGTCAGACTGGCTGGAATGATATCTAACTCCAGATCCTTATTATCCTGAAACACACACACAGTTGGAGTTCACAAAAAAATCCACATGTTCAGAACACACTGCTGCAATGTGTGTTCTACGCACAATCTATAAACTCTACATTTGTCAAAATGTGTAGTATACTGTACACACAAGCTAACACACTGCATTAAATGTGCTATTTACACTGACCAATGGAACACAAGCTAAATAAAAGTTTATTAGTAAAAGCATCGTTCTCTCTCTTATCCCAATAATTTTCATAATACAAAAAATGTATAAAAATAAAAAATACAAATAAACACATGAATGAATAAATCAAACCTTATATAATTATTTAGATTATAAAATTTTAAATATTATTATGAATAAAATAAATTATATGATATATATCTCATTATATCTAATTGTTATAATACATTTTTTATGAATAATAAAATAAATATGAATAAATAAAATAAAATAGTACTAATTCTAATAATACTAATAAAAGCAATAATGATAATAATAATAATTATTATTATTATTATTTTTGCTGGTTATGTGCAGTACCTCAGAGCTGATGCCCAGAGCGTTCTCTAGACTGCAGCGGTATTTGCCCATACGCAGGGAGAAATCTCTGTAGCGCTTGTCCACTGCCGTCACCCACTTCTTCAGCTCGGTGACGTGTGTGTGCCCCTTCTCCACAAAATTATCTGCTAGCTGGATCAACATCTTCACTTTTTCTTTAGTTTGCTGCATCACACATGAACATTAAGTATGTGATTGTGAGGTTTGATCATTTATTCTAAACACTGCATCATTTTAGGTGCAAGAAGCATCTTTTAAAAGTTCCTCAGAGAGAATGACTTGTTTGAAGAGTTCACGTGGAAGCATGTTTTCACAAATTGGAGGCTAATAGTAAATGCAGGCGGAAGCGGTGAGGGGAAGTGTTTGTGTCTCTTTACCTTGGCAGAGACGCGGAATTCTTCATATTCTCTGAGAAGTGCCTGAGTTTTCTCCAGTGAGTCTCCAGAGGACATGTGAGAAGCCAAATAAACCTCTCCTGCCTCCTCGATCCACTCTAACGCCTGCCACACAGACAGATAGATTCCATCAGATAACGCACACAATCAACAAGGGTCCTGTGAGGTCTGCGATTCACCCAATCAAAACACACAATGAAGAATGTTATAATATAATAAAGTAAATATAATAACAGCAAACTCATTTGAATGGATTGGACTATGTCTGTCAACATTTGGCTTGTTTTCTCCCAAATTTGTCAGAGCTTATGTAGTAGAGATGTATATATATATATATATATGTTACTGAGTTTAAATACATTTTAAGGATCTTATTTAATATCTTAAGTAGGAAATGATAATAAATAGGAAACATGTTTGTTTGTCATCATTTACAAAAGTGCTAGAAGATGCTCAACAAAATAGAGCATTGGTTGTACACGCCAAAGAAATACAGTTCTGTACTATGCTATCTGACACATGTGACCCATTATTAAAAATCATTGCAGACAGAATTTAAGAATGTGTCTTCTGTGTGTCTTCAAAAAAGCACAACACATTCTCATTCAAGCAGATGAAGATAAATACAATATAAAAAAGTGCAGTTACACACACACACACACACACACACACACACACAGAAGTGCAGTGTGAGGTTCAGTGTTTTCACCTGCTTGGCGCTGCGTTCAAACACCACATACTGCTGACACTGATCCAGACGCCGCTTCTTCATGGTCCAGAAATGCAGAACTCTGTTTTCTCTCTGTAGCAGCTCATTCAGGATGGCTGTACAAACATAACACACGACAAATGATTAGCATCAATAAATCAATGACTGCATGGATCAAGAATGAAGAATTCCAAGCTAAAAATTCAAGAGAATATAAAAGAAAGAACATATATTTATCAGATTGTGATATAATCAGGTTTGAAGCTCTGACCTTTGACCTGTTGCTCAGGGCCACGGGCGTTGCTCGATGATCCCTGAGTGCTGACATTATTCCGATGGATGTATTTTAAGAAAACCTCAGCGTTTCGCCTGGCCAGAGTACATGCCTGAGAAACACAGCGGACTTTACAGATCCAAACCAGACCCTCACATACACACGTTCCAAAGCCTGAGCTGGATTTATTTCTTACAGATCGAAATATAATACGGATGGCTCAACCCCTATACTGTAGCATAATTGAATCACCTCGTAGCAGATCTAGACAGGTGGAGCTGGGGAAGGTGGAGGGTTTCTAAAGCACACTGTTACTGCTACAGCAAAAACTAGTCATATATTTAATGCTGAGTAACGAGCTCATTGGTGACCAATACAGGAGACAGCCAATCAGCTGTGATAATGATGTTGATAGATCAGATTGAGTTATACCATGCCAGAACTCTTTATTATGAAGTCTATAACTTTGTGCTGACTTATACAGATAGAAAGTTTGAGAGAGCGGTTGAGTTCAGTGGTGACCTTGAGAAAAGCCTCTTTCTGCTCCAGATGTTTGCTGATGAGCGGCAGCACATGATCCATCTCTGCTGAAGACCCCATTTTTTCATGAGCTCCACACCAGTCCTCATCTCTGCGGTACTCCTGCTCCAGACTCTCCAGCACGCTGCACACCTGTCAAAAAGATGTTCATACGGGATTCAGGAACTAGCTGTCACTAGCTGGTTAAATGTTATGCATATAAATAATTGATTTATATAATTTACTGTAGACCACACCCCAGCATGGTTTTTTTGAACCATCAAGTGTCCCCATTGAAGAAGACCACTCTGCATCTCATAAGATCAGCTGGCATGTGTGTGTTTTTCTCAGCACCTGTTCTGATGTCTTGTAGAAGGCCACGGAGGCGTTGACCAGCTTGAGTCTGTCTTCCATTTTCAGCATGAGCTGCTGCCAGTGTACTGCCACCTTTTCAGCACAGCTGCGGATGGCCTCCGGGTCAAAGTGTCCGGCCTGTAACATGATCTCGGCCTTCTGCTGCACTTGCAGTGCGCTCTGATGAGTCTTCTGAAGAGAGTTGGCATGGAACAAAGACTAAGAAGAGAGAGAGAACAGCATGTTATATGTAACTTTATATAAAATCAACAAATCAACCAAGCCATTATAATACAGTGGTGAACCGTCATGAATCATTTTTGCATACATTTTTTTTTTGTTTGGGTCACTTTTACTTTTACAAAACAGAATATTGTACTTTTGACTGCATTACATTGACAGTATTCTGCATTCACAAATTCGCACTTCTTCATTAACTTAAATAAACAAATTTGGCGTGATGTCTGGGGGGCGAGCCGGGAGCTCGGCAGACCCCGAGCCCTGCTGATAGTAACCCTAGTGAGGGCAGAGCTCTGATCGAGGCTCGGCCCCGTTCGCCCCCGCTTGAAGGTCCGAAGGAAAAGGCGGAGAAGGGGAGGAAGGCGGGATCATGCGTAACTAGATACCGAGAAGAGTGAGACGATGGTATTTATGCAGAGGCGGATCAATTAAATTAGGAATAATTAATAGGCTAGTGGGCGATAATACTAATGAGGGTCAATGGGTACCGGCTGTGCTGACACTTACTGTGCTCTTCCCGAAACTAAGTTAATACATCCCTTAATTTGTGTTTTGAAGACGAACGAAGGTCTTGTGGGCTTGGAACGACACAAGGGTGAGTCATTAATGACAGAATTTAAATTTTTGGGTGAACTAACAGTAAGCCTCGCCTACTTTGATTTGATTGGTGAACTCAATTATTTTTTACATTGACTGCCCGCTGAGGCAGAGGCGATATATACCGTTACTATTGGACCAGGCTGAAAAGTGTTACTTTTAAAGCTTTTTTGTCATCCTAACTAGAGAGCTGCATTAGGGCAGCCGACCAGTGTAAGAATTTCAAATATCGGGGGCGACATTTAGCCATTTCTAATTATTTGGGGGACTTGTCACTACTACTGTTAATCGATTGCAATTGGTAGGAAGCATTTCTAGAAGGCATTGTACAAGACAAAAAATAAATAAAAACCTATAAAAACTATAATCTGCTACATTCATTTTATAAATGTTTAAAAGTATGCTTGCTTACAGATTCACCCTAAAGCTAACAGAAACAAACTAGACTCTCATTTTGATTTCATGAGGTCTCAACCTCCACTGAAACATCTAACCCAGCCAATTTGTCACGCTAAACAACCCACCGATTCAATAGCTTTACTACAAATTCAATAGGAAAGTTCCCAGTTCATACATCAACGCCAGTGCTGGTGTCTGGCCTTGCATTTCGCCTCGCAGCACCGCAACGGTCAAGTTCAGCTTAGTCTCCAAGAATGTTGCCCTCCATTCAGCCATAACTGATTCACAATCTACTTCTCTGAATCGCACACAGGTAAACAGCACGTTGTGATGAACAACAACACTGACAACAGCATGTCCTGGCCCATCGGATAAACATTTACTCGGATACAGTGTCAGCACAGTGACAAGCAGAGAAGCGAATGCAACATTTATGAGGTGCGCTCTCTGGATCTCGTGTTGGTTTAGTGCCAGACTCTTTAAAGCCTTGTGTTCTGTATAAGCAGCTGGCAAACTTACTCAGTGTGAATCGCAGCTAATGCGATCCATCCAGTGCAGCTCATTACCGCAGAGTGTGTGTGAGCATCTGGGTTTTTTAGTGCATGCCTTTGTCTGTGCATGTGTTTCTAAATGTGACCAGCGAGCATGTAATTGCGTTTTGCAGTCTTTTTTTCTGGCGACATCTAATAATTACTGTCCAAGTCCCACGTTTAATAAACTCAGAGGTAATGCAATAGACTTGATTTATTTATAAAAGAACCTTCCAAATGGACCCCGTAAGCAACCCGCTTAGCAATGAGGAGAGTGTGGGCTTGTTTGCAAGCTTAAAACCTTCTGAAAAACATATTTTTATCCAAAGGTTTGGATTTTTTTTTGCTCAGCAATATGATTATTTATATATATGTGTGTGTGTGCTTATTAGAATTCTTTTTATTATATAATTGTTTTCTATTTCAATATATTTTAAATACAATTATTCCTGTGATGCAAAGCTGAATTTTCAGCATCATTAGAATCTTGAAAAAGAAAAACTGCTAAAACTGTAATAAGAATGCTTTTTAAAATTTAAATAGTAATAACTGATAATAATCAAGCAACAAATCAGCATATTAGAATGATTTTTAAAGGTCTGTGAAACTTAAGAATAGGCTTATGGTGCGTTTCAGTTTCTTTTTAAATACATTAGTTTTGGCAAGACTTTTATAATCTTTATAATGAATGCCATTAGTCTATAAATTGTGTTTTTTAATGATTTGTAGTTTTATAAAGTTGTTGGAAGATAAAATTAAAAAGCGTGATATCCTTAATGCATAGATTATTTTTGGCACATTTTTTTGTCCGATCCTTTGATCATTAGGCTACTTGTTGCAATTTCGAGAGAAAATCTTTCAAATTTTTCAAACGTCAAATGTGTATTTCTGAGATCATAAAGTTTGGGGGGGGGGGGGGGGGGGGGGGGGGGGGGGGGGGGGGGGGGGGGGGGGGGGGGGGGGGGGGGGGGGGGGGG
>JAUCMT010000078.1:747796-759446 GCA_032357475.1 Enteromius thamalakanensis
ACAACGGCTTGATTATAAATCAAGATTAATCCAGATTAACATCTTGTAAAATAGAGCTAGTTTAGAAGGCCTAATAATTGTGTGCATTTCAGTCACTATCTCATATTCATTCCATTTTTTGACAACAGAAACCATTAAATATATCAGTGAAAACAGTTATATTATAGTTTTTATTATACAATACTTTTTCTGGTGATTCTGATTCATGCACCTGACAAATGTCCTAATTTACAAGTATATATATATATACATATATTATTATACAATACTTATTCTGGTGATTATTCTGACAAATATCCTAATTTACAAAAGAAAAAAATAAAAAATAAAATAAAAAATAAGACTGTAACTAATAAAAACTAAACTAAAACAAAGCAATTTCAAGATCTAAAAACTAGCAAATCTGCCTATAAAAACTAATTAAAACTAACTGAACGAAATAAAAACTAAAACTAATGAAAAATCCAAAACTATTATAACCTTGCTCAGGTGGAGAGAGCACTGGTTATTCACTAACTCCACCCACAATCCCTGCCAGACCTAAGACTTGAACCCACAACCCTTGGGTTACAAGTCCAACTCCCTATCCATTAGGCCACGATATTTATCTATAATATAAATTATATCTATACACACAAATAGGTATTTCTATATACATTATAAAATTACACAGTAAACAAAAATAATCTTTTGACTACTCTCCACAGATGTCCACATCAGTTAGGTTTACTGTTATGTTTGCCCAATCATTATTAAGCAGCACAACTGGGTCAATAATAAGAGCATATTTCTTGAGTAGCATATAATGATTTATGAAGGATCCACTGAATACTGGAATAACAATGCATCACAGGTATAATTACAGTAAAAATTTATATATATATTTTTTATTATAATACTTTTTATTATAATAATGCTACTTTTTCAAATAAACTTTTGATCAAATATAGGTAGCCTTGATGTGTACAGTAGTCTTCTTTTAAAGACACATTTCACCACAACCTTTTGAAAACGCAGTGAACATACATTAATAATGTCATTATTCACCTAAAAATAAATGTGTGTTTTACAAGATCTTAAGTCTCCACAGAGAGAGAGAGAGTGTGTGATATTAGGACATCAGAGTCATTCGTGAGAAAACCACACTTCTACAATCGCCATACATCAACAAAACTATAGCCCAGAAAGATGAATTGTGCCACTTAACCTTCTGACATATTTACACTCTCTGTCCTTCTAAAACGCAGGGTGCATGAGGTGATGGATGTAGCGTGATGTCACATTACTGCATAATAAATCTCTAATAATTACTCCTATTGACTGCTGCAGCAACGAGCCTTTAACATGTCATGAATTACGTAATAGCACAAGCGCTCAAGGTTTCATACAAGGTCCTGATTGGCATCTGTAGAGGTAAACAGTGTGTTCTTTGCACACATCTGGCACTGCTCAGCAAAACCTCCCAGCATTCCTCTGTAATCCACCTGGTATGTGTATCAGTCTTACCTCTTTAGTGTGCGTGTGGAAGGAGACGGACATGTCCAGCAGGAGTTTTCTTTGCTCCACTCTCCGGACGAAGTCCTGGATCCTGACCTCCAGGTGTCGCGCTGCCTTATAGATCTCCTCAGGGTCACACTCGCCCGTCTGGGCCAGCTGCTCGGCCGCTTCCAGGAGTTTATCTGCATTTGTGTAGGTGTTCTGATCCGGGAGAGAGAAGACAAGGCAAAGCTTGTTCAGTGAATGTAAACATTCAGATACGGACAATATTAGTCACATTTAGTGTTGTCAAGTGATTAATCACAATAAATCATTTCCAAAATATGTTTCTGTTTACATAATATATATGTGTGTGTACTGTGTATATGTAACGCAATATGTATATATGAAAAAAAAAATCTTATGTTTATATTTTAAATATATGTATCTGTAAAAGAAATTATATGAATATAAATATACATAAATATTTTTAAATATATGCTGTATGTGTATTTATCTGCACATAATACATGTGCACAGTACACAAACATATATTATGTAAACAAAAAATATTTGAGATGTGATTAACTGTGATTAACCATTTGACAGCAATAGTCATATTAATTCCAGATAAAGATATAAACGTTATACAAAATACAGATTGTTGCAAACCAGCTTCACAGTATTAAAAAGGAAAATAGAGTAACTGAGTTACAAATATTTTTTTTGCTCTACAGAAGAGTCAGGATTGGTCCAGGTTGATACAATTTAGTTAACATTATTTTACTTAACAGTGTCAGTATTGCAAAGCAAGATTTCTATTAAAGTTCAGATGTTGTTCTCAATATTAATACCTGTCCAGACCAAAAAAAAAGTGACTGCAATGATGTTTAAAGAAAGGTGATGAGTACTGTGATGAATGTTTGTCACATAATTACACAACATTAAGTGCTTTAAGAAATAAAAAGAAAATAAAAAAATTATATATATATATATAATTTATTTATTTATCAAATATAATTATTTATCAAATATAATTATTTATAAATTAGCCATCTATCATGACTTTTACTTTAGATTTTTGTCCTGTTATATTATTATTATTATTAATATAGTTAGGCAAAAAAGTCTGAACACAACTTAAATTGTGCCAATATACTTTGATATTTTCATATGCATTCATTTCTGTCACATTCAGAAGTGTTATGCATTATATTAATAATTAGTTAATGATGGCTATAAGAGATCGTGATCATTTATTTATTTAGTTTAAAGTTATACATATGACAAACCCTATTGGAGTAGGTGTTATAACAAAATTAAGTATGTGCTTCAAGAAATTAATTATTTGAACCTTCTACAATCAAATGTAATGTTCAATTCAGTGTGTTCCCTTTTGCAACTATTTTTATGTACAAGCAATTTCTTAAAACAAAGTTTTAGTTAATTAAATTTGAAGACAAATTACTTCTCCTTTACTATAATAGCACTGATATAAACTTCTTTTTTAATGTACACAAAGGGATTTTAATATGCATTTTTTGGTTAATGTTACTGTACATACTGTACAATCCTGTAATAGAAGTATTATTTAATTAGCGTTATTTTCTTTCAATACCATCTATAATTATATAAGTTGACTGATGTAGTAAATCTTTATTTTTCCTTTGCTTTCTGTACATACAGTAATCCATAATCTTGTGTAATATTTTTACAGTAAAAAGCCGTTGAGAACTAGCTCACTTTTTACCACATAGAGTGATATATAGCTGTGTTAAAATACATTAGGGATTGGTTTGGGTTTAACAGCACTAAAAATCTATTATATATGCTGCCTTCCTGATTTCCTCTTAATCACATATACACGCACACACACACACGTACATTAAACATGAACCCATCACTCCATCAGCATTTGGCCTGAAAGTGTCTAGAGGTGTTTTTGTCTCATCTCTTTATCTTCATCAGTCTGTTCTTGGATATTGTATGTCTGATAAGCAGATGTTGGAAAAACAAAAGCTGCATATGTCTCGCTGGTTACAAATAATGGCCGAGCCAAAACAAATCCCTTTGGCTTATTTAGACGGAGTCAGATTGTCTCAAGGCCTTCTCATGACACTGAGACCCACGAACTGTCATCCAGGCTATTATAGATTACTCATCTTAAGGGAATTATGTGGATGAGGGAGGCAGGGTCCAGTGATCTTCATCTCTTCTGTGTGCTGTCAGATTAATACTGCACAGTGTACTAAGAAATATCAGTTCAGCAGCATCTAATCCTATTTGAAACGACAAACAGTGTGAATTCAACTCAAATGTGTCAAGTTTGTACATGACAGCATTGAGTAGCTAGATTCTAACATTTTCTGTACCCTGTACAATGAAGAAATTCACTGCTTAAGAAGTGTAGTACGACACATCATTGTAGAAACTAACCAGCTAGTCATAACTCTTTCCCAAACATGGTCACATTTGGTTCAACAATATAAAACTTACTAATTGGATTATTTACACACGTTGTGAAGTAATACATTTGACTAATTAATCATGTTAGCTTGCTTGTTATGTCCAAGAGCATGATCTCTTAAAGTCTGCATGTTAAATTTTGCTTCTAACTACAAGTTGTTAAAAGCTGTGGGTCACGTAATGCTTCACTTTGGCCAACATGACTTAGAATCTGACTTGGTAACACACTAGTTGAGGGACCAATTCTTAATATCTAACTAGTTGCTTATTAGCATGCATATTACTAGAAAATTGACTGTTTATTAGCACATATTAATGTATTATTCTGCATGATTATGTTTTAGACCCGTTAACCCTACCCCATACCTGAATTAAACAACTATCTTATTGACTATTACTAAGCAGAAAATTAGGAGTTTGAGACAAAAGTCTTGTAATAGTTAGAATAGTTTAATCCATCCTTGCTGAATAAAAGTAATTATAACAAAAATTATAACAACAACGGTAATAATAATAATATTAATACATACTACTCTCAAACTTTAAAATGGTAATCATGACAGAGTAGCCATGTCATTCTTATAGTAATACTCTCTTGAAAGGGTAAAAAGTCAGTTTCAGCATGTAGAAAATGAATGGGAACTCGTCAAAAGATTACAATGACACTGGAACGCAGAGTTTTTCCAATCACAACAGAGACTGTTTTCATACAGAAGTATTAATGTTACAGCAGCAAAAATTACACTTTTTTTAATTCTTAAGGTCAGTAAGAGGCATATAATTGTCTTGACTAAACGAAGTACGGACAGTACTATAAGCCTTGACTAATATACAAGTGAACTGAAAATACAATATAGTGCTTAATATGTCCCTAATGCATCGTCCCTGCTATACTAGCCATCAAAAAGGAGAATTAATATATAAAGTCCAGTTGCTTTATTTGTTCAGCGATGCAGTATGAGGGAAGCATGTGGCTGTTCTCCAATAATATCAGCATTTAATCATGTTTACTTGGCCTTTGTCTTGTGTGCAACGTACTGTAGAAACAACAGCCTGAAAGGGCACATTTCTCTTCCAAACCCAAAAAGAGACCAGTATTTCCACACAACTGTTCCCATGAGTCAACAACAACAAAATATATCTAATATGAATATTCACACTTCTATTAAGTTCTATTAAGTTATGAGTTACTTACCAGTACTCAGTGTTGGAAGTAATGCGTTACAAAAGTAATGCATTACAGTAATATATTACTTTTTGCTGTAACGCAGTAGTGTAAGGCATTACTGGCCAGTGGCCCGAGCATGTGTTTTTTTTCCTTCGACCAAAACATCTTATACTGTTTCATCTAATAAAATAGTTAAGTTTTGTGTAATGGCAAGATAATTATATAATAATTATTATAATAATTACATCATTCAGAACAGTAAAGGGTCTACATTTATTTAGCTGATGCACTGACAATATCTTGAACAGTAGCATTTTTTTTTTAATTAACCGAAACTCTGCGAAAAAAACAGAAATACAAAAAGCTTTAAATGACCACTTAACAAAACAACACAAAACAAAAATTGAAAACAAAAACTCTTTAATTATAATTTTAATCCATGAAGATGACTTAAGGTGGACCATCAGAGTAGATGGTGAGTCAGGAAATAAGTTGTGACACGGATTCAGAAAACACTAAATAATTAGTAATATTAGATAATAATCTTCCTACTATTTTCCTCGGACATATTCCTGGTAACTAGGCTACTTTTGCTGATGGTGTAACAAGCTTTAGTCTATTGCATGTATTTGAATGCAGAACTCTTCAGCTGTGCTGACGTCACGCTCTCTGTAGTTATTTTGGTGACAGTAACTCAAAAGTAAGAAATACAGGAATCATGTAACGCATTACAATTTTGAATCAGTAATATTGTCATTTAAGAAATTACTTTTAAATAACAGTAACAAGTAATATTTAATGTATTACAGTTTGGAAGTAACTTGCACAACACTGCAAGTACTTAAGATGAAGTGTAACACTGATTCGTTTGAAACTGCTTTATCTTCTGAACTCATTGCCCATGCAGTAAAAGAGCCCATCTGTGAAGCTCTTTTGATGGAGTTGAAGTGTGGGCAGTCCTCTGAAGCGCTTGTGTTCACTGCACTACCACTGCATACGCTGACATCTTTACAATATCATTTGATAAAATGTCACTAAAGACACTTAAAGACTATTCCTGTAATTATCCAGAGGGTTGTTTTCTTGTGGCTAGTGGGGTCTGTTTGAGATTTGTGCAGTATGGGAAATGCTCATGATAGAAATGTGTATTTGCATGGTAGGAGTCACAGCAGATGTGTGCTAATCAGACACACAAGACTCAGGCTTACATTTGTCAGCATCTGATTCCAATTGTACTGTTAGACCGAGATAAACTAGGCACATTGTGATAAGCGATAGATCACATCTCTTCCATGTTAATCCCAGTTTTCGTTTGTTAACAGCGCGCTGCATGAAAACATTCTGACAGTCAATTTGCATAGTCTTAGACTCAAAACAAGCATAGCCAATGGTCATTTGAGGTTTTCAGCCTACATGCAAACTAAGTCATGTTTTTAACCAATGTTCGCATGGTTTATAACACTGAAACTTTTGCATGAATTGTAAGTATATTCTGTTATTGCAAATTCAAGATTTCAGATTACCAAATGGAATGGGCCAGTCATTAACATTTAGACAACCCTGTGCACATATGTTAACTTGTTCAATGCCATTCAGTCTAGTTATTTTAATTGCAAAACGTGATGAGTTTGCAACCTGTTCAAATTGATTTATTTCTATTTATATCAGTATGACTTTTTAAAAAAGCCTTCATTACAACAACTATTTAAATGACAACGGCAAGTACTTTTATCTTTTAAACCTGTTTAACGGATGTGTCCTGTGTCACTAAGACTTGTTTATTTGCATGTTTTTGGATGAATCTAAATCTAAAGAATAAGTTAATATAGATAAGAATGATGTGGATTATTCTGACTGGCAGTGGAAGGTCTGGTTTGGATGAATATAATCAGTTGTAGCTGCTGTCTCACCTGTGCCACCTCCTCAAAATCATCATGGCGTTTCTGCAGGGCTCTGGCTCTGTGCAGGGATTTGCCCACACCTGTGTGTTTGCTGAGGAAAGCCTCTCCATGATTCTCGATCCAGTCAATCACCTGCAACATACAAACACATACAACCCATTCAGAGCTTGGAAAACAAAACACACAGAGCTGAAAGAGACTCATGGGAGCTTCTGTTTTCATTAGTCTAATTAATTAATGTGACAAACACATAGAAATTCAGTTATTTAGGAAAACACACACACACACAAATACAGGCTAATGCTAAGTGCCTGTTACTGCTCTTATACTCCCATGTGCATATGAGGAGAGATTGATCAGTCAGCATTGGTCTTCTGTCCAGAAGTGGACACTTTATACTCAGCAATAAGGACAGTGTTTTACCAATAAGATTCCTCAAACTACATCCTCAGATTAGACCGTGTCACTCACACAACACAGTCAGCATGAAGAGCTCCAGAACTGCTGCCACTCTCAAACTAAACACTGAGAAAAGGTTGAAAATATATGATCAAACTTTTTTTTTAATGTATTTGTACATGTACGTATTAAGACTTAATTGAGTAGTCAGCTTAGATTCTTGTACATGTCAGCTTTGGTGAGGTATCAAAAAAGTCACCATTTGCTGGGGTGCCTCAGGGCTCAGTTCTTGACCCAATTCTGTTCTCCGTCTACATGGCATCACTAGGATATGTCATTCAGAAACATGGCTTTTCATATCACTGCTATGCTAATGACACTCAGCTCTACTTCTCATTTCATTGTGATGATCTGATGATAGCTACTTGCATCTCAGCATGTCTGGCAGACATTTATTTCTGGATGCTTATGAAACATTAGGAAGATAAGGTCCTTTCTATCAACTCTTTGTTTAGGGTCTTATTCTGTCCAGGCTAGACTATTGCAGTTCTCTCTTAGCAAGTCTTCCAGCCAGTTCTATTAATCATTTGTTCCAGCAATCATACCTTTATATGAAATTGATGTAAACACAGTCTGTTATGTTCTCAGAGAAGGACAAAACATCTGTTATATAGAAACAGATCAGTGCATTAGTATGAATGCATTCTTTTAAAGCTGCCACTGTGTATGATTCCATCAGTAATAATGATGAGGAAAAAAGAAAAATCTATAACTATTGTCTGTAAACTTTTGAACATTTTAAAGAATACTTTTTAAAATAAGTATCTGTTTTAAAAAGTAGCCTGCTTATATAATAATAAAAATAAAATATATAAAGTAAATGTTGTACAAGATGAATCTGATTTCACGAGTTTGCACTTCCTCATAGTAAAGAATATAACAGGTTTGGCGTGCTGTCCGGGGGGGCGAGCCGGGAGTCCGGCGGACCCCGAAACCCTAGTGGTTTTACCCCTAGCAACGGCAGAGCTTGGGACCAGGCTCGGACCCCTCTTCTCTAGAGGTGACAAGATTACTACCCCCCTCCCTCCAAGCATGTATATGCTAGTATCTGACCACTTTTTCTCCAGTTACAGTCATGGTCTCTGAGGTTCACTTGCGTGTTTGCTAGTGATGCAATGATAATCAAACATGTACACAATTGCGTCAATGAGTTCTTGTTTCTGCTACACTGATTAAAGCGTCCCATGCATGTTCTAAAAACAGCTTCCTTCATTCACATTAACAGAGATAAATATAGCTCTGCGTGATGAGTCCATTACAGGATACGGCTGCTCAAGGCAAACGATCTTGAGTTCACAGATGGCACCCATTAGATCAATCAGTCCAAACACCTGTTTGGCCAGATAAATCAACTTATGATTCAATAACAATCAGGCATTTGTGTTCAACTATCAGTCATTGTGACTTGCATAATGGTTGACTTCATAAATCTGTGCTGTCTTCATTGAACTATTGATTATGTTTGTAATGGCTGTTTACATAAAGCAAATCAAAATTATGATAATAGTCAAGTACAAGAAATAATCAAGGAAAAGACATAATAAACTGATCAGGCTGTGAGTATTTCGTAAACATTCAGAACTGCTACGCACAAGGACAAATAAGGATGTCCAGGATGACAATAAGAAAAATGTAAAAATGTTTTATAATGATTGAAGCTTATTTTCACAGCATAGTTGCAACCTTTTATCTGACATTTTTTCTAATGATTGCAAATGCATATCAGAAAATGCATGCTAATCTTACAGTTCTCAGATTATATTATATTAAGTTATAAACACATAATTGTGAATGCACTGTACATTTCACAGTTCTGACCTCTTTCTCAGAGTTCCAGGTTTATATCACACTGTTGCGAGTTTGCGTCTCAAAATTTTTCTCAGAATTTGGACTTTACATTTTGCAAAAAAATGTATGATATAAACTTGGAATTGTGAGATAAAAGACACAATTTTTAACACCTTTTTAATTTTTTATTTAATGTTAGAAACAAGCATTCATATAAAAATGCTATGCAAATATATCAATGAAATATTATGATAATGATAAATATATTGGGCCAACAATCACAATTACAATAAAAAAATAAGGTCACACTTTATTTTAATTAGAGTCTCACTAATCACTATAAAAAATAAATAAATAAATAAATATATATATATATATTAACTATGAATTTTCCTAAATAAGCTCCTTGTGGTGCTTATTATTAGTTAGTATGGTAATTTAGATATTGGGTATAGAGATCTTGAATAAGGTCAAGCATAATGAGGCAGTAGCATGCTTTATAAGTACTTATAAACTGCCAAAATGCTGGAAATTACGCAAGCTAAGCATTTAGTTCATAGTGAGAATAGGTCTCAGTGTTACAAAAAACACATCGTAACATGAAATTACATTTTAGCAATTTCAGATTATCAATAATATTTTTTAACTTAATGCACACTTATACCAACTTGACATTTATACATTTATAAATAAATTGATTTATTTAGTTTAAACTAAACAAGAAGAAGACATGTTGTGAATGTTTTTGACATTTTCACAAAGACACATTGGTCTAAAATAAATGTCAATAAAACATTTTGACCTTTACCAGAAAAATACAGAAAAAATAGAGTCTCTAAGATGTATAATGTCAGACTGATAACAAACTATAATGGAATGGGATCTCATGGGTGTAAAGCAGTCAGTCTCCCACAGTCTGTCCTGCTATGACTCACAACCCTCATTTACTCCAGTCATCATGGTTTCCCAGGTAACCAAGTCAAGAGCACTTGTGTGTTCTGCTGATAACCTCATGACTCACTGCTAACCACAACCAATTCACCACTAACCCCCGAAAGAAGCAGAAAAAAAAACGCTCTGCTGTTATCAAAATGAGCATCTGAAAGCAAAGACTGAGGCACAGATCATAAGAAGAGCTCTAGGGAACAGTGTGTTGAATGCAAACAAACACAAGACTGTTTTTAAAGAAACAGAAATGAGCATTCCTCTTAAAAGAAAATAGAAACCAGTGTTCAGCAGAATGTTGACTCTAAAAAGAAATATTTTTTTAGGATGCACATTCTCATTTTTTGTGATGAACTATTCCTTTAATTGTAACAAGTAGCATTTGTACACAAACAAGACTTGTATGTGTACGAGTGTGGGAGGTCTGTTCATTTACTCTAAATAACTCAACCTACTCATTACCTGTATTTAACTGCACACTTCAAGACATTTGGCCACCTCTCAGCCTCCATTACTCAAGAATTGCAAACATTTCAAGGTGAGGCAAACTAACATCACCAAATATGGGTAATAATAACAATCTGCCTCTCAGAAAACATCCAGTATGTTGATATCTCATTCAAATCAATGATCCAGGTTTATCAGAGCCGTATGTTTGTGTTTAAAGTGTTTCACCTGATCAGCGTTTGAAGGGTGAAATCTAACTCCACCAATCACCCATCAACACATATCAGAAAATCTGAAGATTTAACCAATAAGCAGGAAGATCAACTTTAAACACTCATCAAATGCAATAGAAACATTTAATTATTTCCTTGTTAAATCCACAAAGCAGTGTAAACAGATCTGAAACACAGTCTATGTATGCACCTGGAATACAATACATTTGATATCATCATTACAGCTGTGTCTAAATGTGTTCAGACAAAAACATGCATATTATCTTATATCCATGGGTTCTGTTGAAATGGAAAAAAATTAGTTTTCTAAAGAACCACAGGATAAAATATTGAGAATTATTGAGGGAGTTAACAGTGAATAAGTGTTCCCTACTCTAAAGTGTTACCGAAATGTCTGTCAGTAGTATATAGAGGGGCGGAGTGGCAATCAGGATGGTCGGAATTTTACCCGGTGGGCCGGCCCAAGGATTTACACAGCAGATCACAAATTGAGCGGCCGCGACCGACCCCTAAGCTTAGTAGAATCGATCACTTTACTAAAGTCTCTGCGAATAGCATATAAATACTCCCCTCCCACACACACCACTAATATCCAACCAATATTTATATCAGTTGCTCGTGCTCTATGTCTTTGTCATTATAATTAGACAACAATTAGATTGTTTTGTTTGTTCTTAAATTCCCCTTGGGGCTAAATAAAGTATATATAATCTATTATATACTGTATATATATATATATATATATATATATATATATATATAAATTA
>JAUCMT010000078.1:769229-784716 GCA_032357475.1 Enteromius thamalakanensis
CATCACACATAAACCATGTCAGAACAAATGGATTTTCTAAGAAAACTAGGATTACTTGCCTTGGTGCGATCAGATCAAACATAATAAATGCAGTAATTGCTTCCTGAGGTGGATGCTGTTTGGGAGCACAGTCATGTAAGACGGCAATCATACAGACATACTTGATGACAGATTTTTCTCAGAAATATACTGTAGATGCTGAGAATGAAAAGTTATCTCATCTCATAGTGCAAAGTCACATGACTTTTTCGTTTGACATGGAAAACTTTATTCAGTAAATATATTTCCCTCATAGTTTATGCACATTTCTTTTATATCGTATTAAATGTTTATCCAACTCATATATTCAGTTCTTTTTAATGCACATTTATTAAATTTATACGCATCTTGGTGCATCGATCCAGCGTTTCGTTATCTTTATAGTTACTGTTCTTAGTGTGAACTGGGATTTACTTGTACTTGTCATAATTTTGTCAACATATACCAGGTTAAACCAATGTTCACTGACCTTTTCTGCATCTTGTTCAAACAGCCGTAGCTGGAAACACTGATCCAGCTTCAGTTTTCTTAGGTGCCACATCTGGTGCAGGTGCTGTCTGGTGCTGTGGAGTTTATCCAGCAGACTGGCGATCTTGGGAACCACACTCTGGAAGTCAGCACTTCCAGAAATACAGTTCCTCCCTGAGAAGCCATCACTAGAGCGGATGCACTGCAAGAGTCTCTGGCCTTCGTGGTCCAGCTCTTCCACGGGAGCCTTCATCACCTTCTTCTTGAGCTGAGTGTGCTCATCTATGAGTTTTCGAGAGCCCTCCACGTCCACCGGGAACTCTTTCTTAGCCAGCATTTCCTGCAGATCCTCCAGACGGGAGAGAAGGTGAACGGCGCTGGCAAGGAACTCCTCCAGAGCGACACGGAGCTCGAGCCATTCCTCGTGATTATATTCCAGAGATCCCTCAAAGTCCTCTGTTAGCTGAGACGGGTCCACGAGTTTGGACAACCCCTCCACAGATACCATGCTAGTCTGCCAGCAAGAAGGTAGATACAGACAAGCCAGTTTAGGCTGAAAGTAAGGACGACCTGCCAGTTGTTTGATGTGAATGAATGAATTATAACATGGTTTTCACAGCAAAATCAACACACCAACTCTTTGCAGTATGTTCACTACAAGAGGATCAAAGGACACTACTCAATAACTGAATTTCTACCTCAAAAGTGAACTTGGCGCTGCCAAAGTTAGTCTTCTGTTTCTGCCAGAAGTTGTCTGGTTTTATGATGAGAGCGACGCAGATCTCAGCTGGAAACGCTTCCTGCAGGGTCTTTAGTAACGGCTTGATCAGGTCCCACTTAGAACCACGCATGTCAATAATCACAGTGAAACCCCTCTTACACACATCCTCGCTGAAACAGACAGAGATGCAGAGATATACATATATATACCAGAAAGAATACAAAAATCATGAAGTAATTATTAGTCTACTGGAGAACTAATAATAAAAGCACATCACTTATAAGTCTAATAATTTAAACTTGAAAAATGCATATAAATTATTATTATTTTTATTACTACTACTACTACTAGTAGTAGAAGTAGTAGTAGCAGTAAGTAGCTGGACAAATCAAAGACGTTACTGTTTGTTATATTCATAAAAAAAAAAGAAAAGCAATACCCAACAAAACAACCACTAGATTCGCTGGCAAAACAAAGTTAGTTTAACAAGCCCATACTTCTTCTAATGCTTTAGTTCTGTTAGAAAGTCATTTTTTGTGGCCTTCTTAGAGTTGATATGAAATTACACTGAATGTTTTCTAGACTTACAGATGAATTGGTTGCAATAGGTAATTGTAATATTCTGCTGCAGTTACTTCTGGCAGCTGATATGAATATTTGTAATCATCCAGGAGGAAATAATTAGTTTCCCCTTGAGCTAATGTGATACATTAGTATTCAAACTGTAGAAACTGGTATATGTCTAGTGTATAGAACTTGCATAATATATGGTTTCAAAGCTGCTTTACAGAGATGTACGCTTCAGTGTTTCAATGTCTCAATGCTCTAGTGAGCAGTTCAGAAAGCCTTTAAGTCCTCGAAGAGCAAACACAATGCAAAAAAAAAAAAAAAATGTATTGGCTGTGGCGGCCCTAAGCAAATTCCAGGTATAGAGTTTATTTACCACTTCATAAAATGTCTATGGGACAGTGTAAGAGTGATTAAGAAATCAAGGCCACATATGAAGCCTATAAATCTCAATCTCAGTTGTGAGACAGTCAGACAGTCACAGATAGTGTATTATAAGCTATACCTTACTCAGTTATTCTTTTCTTTGTGTTCATTAAAATGTTTCAATTTACAACTGTTTAATATTTTAAAGCTAAACAATTAATCGTTGATATATGAAATCGTATCACTGAGACCATATCTAAAATGAATGCTCTTAGTGCAATAGAAAGCTGATGTGAACATAATAGTAAATTGGAATAATTGCAGTAACCATAACAGCATTGAACTATGCAGTGTTAACGGCATTAACTATTTTGCAATATGTCTAGAGTGTTTGCAGAATCTGCTTTGCCAGTGTCAAACAGGGCTGGGGCCCTAAGCAACTGCTGACCTTAATTATTTGCAAAGTCCTCCCCTGCTCATGGATATGTATAGCTTTCAGCCCTTTTTTGGAACTGATTATGACATGATTCAAAAAAATTTCAACGGTCCTGAAATCTTTTCAGATGCTAAAATCTAAAGTCTTCTATGAACTGCTACAAAATGCTGAGAGTGTGAGCCATTCTTGATGAGTATTCCTGTCTGACTCATATTAAATGAGTCACTTGACCCAGAGGAAAGGACAATGATAGAGAGCAAGAGAGAAAGGGAGCGAGGGGTGAGTGTGTACAGGAGAGTACAGGGGTGTGCCCTTCAGACCATCAAGTACTGCACATTTGGCCTCATTATTCCATTTAAGCCACTTTGCTACTAGAATTTCCATATAAATGCTATCACTCAGAATCCCTTCGACCAAATATCATTTTGGAAAACAGCAGGGTGATTTGTTTAGACACCATTTAAAGCGTTCCTGGAGGATTGTTCTCATCAGCTTAAGCGGAAACAGCACGGCTTCTATTTTTGGCTCATGCTTTTCAAGTAGTGTGCAGAGATTGGAAGATAAAAATAACTCACCAGTGCTCCAGTGACTGTAAAATTAACCGATTTCTGTATGCCTCAAAGAGGAAATAAAAATGCGATGTGATTAGGAACTACAATACATAATGTCACATAAAAGCCTATTTCATTTCCTGCTATTCTGAGGTCTGAGTGGGATTCACGTCAAAAACAACAGCCATAAATTCTAACATTTTACTTGCGATGGGATGAACTACTGCCAAAGCCACACTTTCGACTCTGTGTTGAGTAATGCAATAGCTGAACATAAACACTTAACACAGCCTTGAGTCTTCATCCCACACAAACTAACGCAAGAAAAACAAAGAACTTCACGTTCACAGAATGCCATCACAGACCTCATTTAAGTGGTCCTAAATTATTTCTACATACAACTCTCACAGTTTCAAGGGGAAAGAAAATATTAATTTCATACTTCCAACGGTCTAACAGTTTTTATTTAACAAATCAAATTCGGCGTAATAAACCCGCTGTTCCAAAACCCATATAATTTTGTTCTATTTGGAACTTGCAGAACACTTTTATGATGCCTACTTTCTTTAAAACATCTCCTTTTGTTCTCGGTTTTGGATCGACATGACGGTGAGCAAATGATGACAGAACACTTATTTTAAGGCGAACATGAACGCAGACAAGAATCAAAAGAGCGTGTCACAAACACTATATCATATGCCAGCGCAGGAAGCACAGGGCATGAATCATAGCCTGGAGGGGGTTAGCAAGCTGACTCAATAACATTGATTTTCCCTCTTCACCAAACCAGCAGGTTGCTCTGCTTTACGCTGATCCATCTGACACTGATGATGCAAGAGCTGCTCCCGAGTGGAAATCGAACTGGGCCGGGTTCTGTGTCTGCTTTGATGTTTATACATCCATAATGGACGTCGTAGATGACAACTTCTTCTTTCGGCTGACAGAATGGAAGTCCGGTTAATGCAAAGGGTGGAGGAACAATGCTTTGGAAACACGTAGACCCTCCTATACTAAACACACAAGCTCGAGACACTTATCCACATCACGTCATGAAACAGGGTAACTGATACCTCTCAGAGAACCAGCTTCGCTCCTTTCAATTCATCTGTGTGAAGCTGAAAGCTGTTTTGCGTTAAAGAGCAGCTAAAGGGGACAGAAGCTCAGATGCCTGTGGGCACCGACACATCAAAACACTGATGAATCATGGCTTGTGGGAAAGGCTTAAAGAGACGGGGTTCTCCCTCCTTTCGGTTTCTTTCTCTCTTTCTCCTTTCTCCTAATTAAACTCGCATTAAGTCCATCTTTGTTCACTGCTTAGCTCACAGGCTTTGATGCTGACATCTGAGGGCAGTGACAGCATCGATCAATGGCCCAGTGAGGTCAACACCAGCCCCAAACACACAACACACAGACAGATATGGAGACAACACTGTCACAATATCAGACCTGGCAATTTAATGCAAATTATCCAGTTTATCTAAAAATTCTAACAGGCTATTTTAATTCATGTGAACTATGAAAAGTATGAAAAGTATTCAGACCCCCTGAAATGTTTCACTCTTTGTTACAGTATATTGCAGCCATTGGCAAAAATCATTTAAATTTGTATTTTTTTCTCATTAATGTACACACAGCACCCCATATTGACAGAAAGACATAGAATTGTTGACATTTTTGCAGATTTATTAAAAAAGATAAACTGAAACATTACATGTTCCTAAGTATTCAGACCCTTCGCAGAGTATTAAGTAGAAACTTTGATCGAATACAGCCATGAGTCTTTTTGGGAAAGATGTAACCAGTTTTTCACATCTGATTTTGGGGATCCTCTGCTATTCCTCCTTGCAGATCCTCTCCAGTTCTGTCAGGATGGATGGTAAACGTTGGTGGACAGCCATTTTAGGTCTCTCCAGAGATGCTCAGTTAGGTTTAAGTAAGGGCTCTAGCTGGGCCATTCAAGAACAGTCACAGAGTTGTTGTGAAGCCACCTTTGTTATTTTAGTTGTGTGCTTAGGGTCATTTTCTTGTTGGAAGGTAAACCTTCAGCTCAGTCTGAGGTCCTGAGCACTCTGGAGAAGGTTTTGGTCCAGGATATCCCTGTACTTGACTGCATTCATCTTTTTTAGCAAACTCCATGCAGGCTTTCATGTGTCTTAAACTAAGGAGAGACTTCCGTCGGGCCACTCGGCCATAAAGCCCCGACTGGTGGAGGGCTGCAGTGATGGTTGACTTTCTACCACTTTCTCCCATCTCCCGACTGCATCTCTGGAGCTCAGCCACAGTGATATTTGGGTTCTTCTAACTCTCACACCAAGGCTCTTCTTCCCCGATAGCTCAGTTTGGCCGGACGGCCAGCTCTAGGAAGGGTTCTGGTCATCCCAAATGTCTTTCATTTAAGAATTATGGAGGCCACTGTGCTCTTAGGAACCTTAAGTGCAGCAGAAAATTTTTCGTAACCTTAGTCAGATCTGTGCCTTGCCACAATTCTGTCTCTGAGCTCTTCAGGCAATTCCTTTGACCTCATGATTCTCATTTGCTCTGACATGCATTGTGAGCTGTAAGGTCTTAGTCTGAGTTAAATACATGAGTGTTTTTCTTTTTTTAATAAATCTACAAAAATGTCAACATTCTGTTTTTCTGTCAATATGGGGTGCTGTGTGTACATTCATGAGGGAAAAACATGAACTTAAATGATTTAACCAAATGGCTGCAATATAACAAAGAGTGGAACATTTAAGAGGATCTGAATACTTTCTGTACCCACTGTAAGTTACACACTAGAGTAGCACAGCAGTGGAGACAAGATCTCCTTATTTTTCAGTCTATTCAGGGGCAAACACCTTTTAGATCAAAGGTTTGGCATGCTTTTTCCATTCTGCTGAATGTTTGCGAGACTTCATTTAGATAGTTTTTAAAAATTTAAAAACTGCTATGAGAAAAACAAAAAGTAAATTAATGAAAAATTAACCTGGAATGCAGTTTTTTATTATTATTTTGAAGCATTGAAAGAAACAAAGAACGTAAGAAAGGATAATTAATTAATTAATGAGTGAATGAATACATAAGAACCTGCAACATGAACATGATCATATGCATAATAATTAGATAATATTTATAATGTCTAATAGTTAATTATAGAATAAGTTGCATCTCATGTCAATTACCCAGCAACACAGCTAATTAGAGACATGTCAAACTACACTAGTTAGGCTATTGAGCTTACAATTTCTCACTTGGAGAATGTAAATGCCTATTCTTGAATAATTCTCTCAGTAAGGAGCTTAGAGAACAAAACCACATCAAGGCAAAGTTTATTCAAATCCCTTTTATGTGAATATTTTACATTGTGATCCTTTAATAAGATACACAATGCAGACTAATATTGTACTATGCTGTATGATTCTTGTAACGCAATCGCTGAGACGCTCTGCTCTCAAAACAGCCAAGAAGGGCAGAGCAGAGATCCGTTTATACAGGATAAAGACACATTTAAATCCATAATGCTCAAGTCTGCTCTGCACACATTAACATGAAGCTCACCTGGGCACAGTGGACAGGTACGTCACGAGTCGTCTCAGTTCCTCTTGCTTTATTCGGTCATGGTTACTCCTGGCAGGAAAGGTCAGGATGGGGCCACCTCTTTTATCACGACCTCCTGCAAAAGAAAAAAGTAAAACAAAATAAATAATTAAATAAAAATATTGTTAAAACATAGTAAAAGAACATTCCCAGAAGTCCCTGAGTGACACATTAGATATATTTAAATTAAAAAAATTTAGTTTCTTCTTATTTTGTCATCATAAACATACAGAGATGAGATGGAATGAAAAATTATAATTCAAAACATTTGCGTTCTCTCACTATCTTTCCCTTTTGCTGTACTTTTAAATCTGGAACTAAAGCTGTGTGAAAGGCCCTTTGCTTTGACTTTTCTTTGCTCTGAGAAACTTTAGGTACTTTTGTGATGGAAATAATATGAGATGTGAGGAAAAGCATAATTTAGCTTCACTTAATGAAACGGTAACACTTACTGTATTTTTAGGGTTGCCAATGAAACATACAGTTATACATTGTGAGTTATACAGGCATCGTTATACTGTAATACTCAAAATATTTTCACCATAGTTTCTTTTTTTTTTTATTTATTTCTAGCCACCACAACTTCCAGATTTATATCATACATAAATTAGCCATTTATATACTATCTCTATGATAATAAGACTTAGGAGGCAGCAGTATCATGTGTGTTATCTATGACAAGCTCTTATAACTTGCATACCTATCTACAGAAATGAACAACACCTCTGATCAAGCAGTTTTTGAGGAAAAGCGAGGAGAGAGAGGATAAGATCATTAGAAGCAGTTATAGGAAATGGGGGCTAGAGAACGGGATCCATGATAAAAATGTGAATGAGAGAATGGAAGGAAGAAGACAAAAGACAGGTAGGGATTGTGCTGACAAATCATTATTTATAACTCTAGAGATTCATCCCTGATTTCCCCCTAAATTTACACATGCAGGAAAGCCAAAACTCATCATGGCAATTTCACATCACTAAGCATTCAGATTTTATTGTAGACATACAGACAGTGGTTGCATTATAGGCATTTGATGGCTGCCTTATTTCACATCTCAAAAGATTAACTAGCACACAAATCACTGTGCTTGAAATACAATATTTTGACTTCTGCATTGCATGCTTGAACGAGCTCACTAAATTCATCCAGCTGTTGAAACTAAATTCGTTCAACAAATGAAACAGCCTCAGGTAAAAATCTGTGAAGTTCTGAAAAAACCCTTCTACACTCAACCTTAGAGACAGATGTTTTATGAATGTTTTGACAATAACATAGTTTCGGGTGGATCGCTGGAAGAATTACCCACAGCTGTTAGCAATCCCCTTGTTACGATCACCCAATCAAATCATTTCCAAGCACTTTAAAACCACAGTTTCCCATTCATCCACATCGCGCTTTTGCAAAACCCTCCCCCTCCCCTTCTGCCTCCTCTAATCACCACTGGGGTTCGAGCCGGACGCCGAGCCTTTACCCTCGCTAGGGTTCGAGCCCGCAGTTCCCCCGACCCGCTCCCTGGACAGCACGCCAAACCCGCTTATCAATATTATATAAGGAAGCGTGAACACTTGACATAGCGTCTCTTCACATCAATGTTAGTTTAAAAACAGATCATTTTCACTAGAGCCAAAAAAAAAAAAAGGCTCAGTGTCAGGCATCAGTCATTTACAGGATGCGTAAGCAAATACAACATAATTAAAATGATATGCTTTTTGTCACTAACACTCAAAACATCTCACAGATCTCACACTCACCTGATACAAACGCTATTTTTTCTCTCAGCACAGGAAGGACATCAGACGCTTTAATTCCTTCACCTCTGAAAGACTCTGAGAATAAAAGAGGAGAAAAAGTCATGTTATTTTTGTTTGTAATCTCATTATCACTACATATTCAAAAATAATTTACTATCTGATATACATTTATATACTGTATATAAATACATTTTAATTTGTATAAATGTAACTGTATAATACACAGAAAAGACAGTTACATGCATTTATGTACTTGAAAAAAAAACAAAAAAAACTTGCAATTGTATACTTGGGGTTAGTTCACCCCAAAATAAAAAAAATTCTGTCAATAATTACTCATCCTTGTGTTGTTCCAAACCCATAAGACCTTTGTTTATCTTCAGAACACAAATAAGATATTTTTGATGATATCAGAGAGGCATCTGACCTTCCATAGACAGCAACACGTCTATGATGTCATGTGACATCAGTGTCTTAATTTCATTCAGAATACTTTTTTTGTGCAAAGAAAACTAAACTAACAGAATTTACTTAACCATTCCTCTCCCCTGACTTACATCTTTTGCCATTTTAGAGAGTATCACAACGCAACGCATATGAAGGCTTTAACGTATTTGACATAATCAGCTACATCTGGGGGAAATTGTTCGTGAACATAATCTCAGGTTGTTTACATCTAGTGAAAAGCACACGTTGTGATACTCTTTAAAATGGTGAAGATGTAAGTCAGAGGAGAAGAATGGTTGAGCAAATTATGAGTCCACTGATGTTCTGGGATCTGGCATCATTTCAGTTGTTTTGCTGTCTACATTGTCAAAAAAAAACATCTGTACAATTTATGGTAAAAAACTGGCAGCTCTGGTTGTCGGAATGTGACCATAAAAAAATACAGTAACAACATGTTAGGTTTTACAGTTTTGGGTTAAATGTATAGTTAAATACCATAATTTAATCAACTGACACAATGTTAATATACCAAGCTATTCAAGCACTGAAATCTGTTATATATCTTAGTAATGCACTGATAAGCACCAAATGCAGGTGATGATGAGAAAGTCACATGATGCACCAAAGCGCATCACAAGCAGCTTTTAAATATGAACATGTATAGAAGGTGCTCAGTGTCATTCACAAAAACACTAAACACAAACATGGTGACTCATTACTCTGAAATATGCAATAAATATGAATTTAACCCTAATAAACATAAATGATAAGAAAAAAAAACTAAGAAGAAACAGAGTTATTTCAAAGAAAAAACATCCAATTCAAACAAAATTTGAAAAGCAATGCAGGGAATTCTGGGAATGTGAGTTTATGTTTTTTCCCTGTAAAGTATACAGGAATTTACTATTAACCATTTAACAGTTTAACAGTGTATGTCTATTTCAAATGGTTCTGATTTCATCAAAAATATCTTAATTGGTGTTCTGAAGATGAACAAATGTCTTCTGGGTTTAGAACAACATGAAATACTTTACATCAAAAATCTTTATGTTAACCAACTTTCTGCAATTCGGTGAATGACAAGCATTGGTGGCCAAATCAGCAGTGTGTGATTAACAATAAAACAGAAGAAAACATTATTAATACATTATCAAAAAATGTGTGCAGAGGATTGTGGGTGATTGGATGACGGTATGCTTGCTGAACCCTTCAAAATATAATTTCGAGGCACCCATATCCTGTAGTATCACTTTGTTTATGGATGTTCACTGGTCAATACAGTGCTCCAGCTGTGCACAAATTTAGAATCCAGTAATGCCTTGGATGTGAAACATACCAGTTTAATAGCTGCATTTCACTTCATCTAAATCTATTATAAAATGTACAACAATCAATTGTCTTTGTTCCCTTAAAAGGTTTTAGGAGACATTCCTGAAACATTTAAGCTGATACTTAAGTTCAGGATATCATAAAGATAACTGAGACCTCCATCAGGTCTTCTATGAAAACACAACCCAGAGCAATAAAAGCTTTCACTGGATCTACAGTAAACTCCTTCACACACATCCTGTCCACGTCTATCTTCTTGTCTCCATTCATCATGCCCAAACCCTCTCTCTTTCAAGGCTGGACTTTTTAATCTTACTATCATAAAGCAGCAGAGATAGCTGATAAGAGCCATCATAAACACTCAGGATGAAGCCATCTGAAGCGAGGTGTCTCCTCAGTATTACTCTCCTCCCCCAGGACTCTCTGCTTCACAGGAGCGGATCAATGCTGCTGGTTCTTCACATTAAAGACTCGTTGAGGACTCTGCTAATGAACGACTACATTGCAGAGGTTCGGAGAGGGATGTGATCACGTAAGCTTCAGCAGTCCGGCTGATTGTGCATCAGATTGAAGGCAGATGTAGTTCAGCAGATGATTAGAAGCATCCTAACATGGATAATTAAGCACAACCAAAGATTTGATACCTGCTACAGTGGGCAGCAGTTGGTGTTTATAATTAAGGCTAAACATTCTCATTTGAAGCAGGTTCACTGGAAAAACATTCACTCACATACAAATTTGACAAAACTCCAAAAACAAGTTGATCACTGCAGTTTCAAAACTGCATGATTACTAGTGACAGTACATAAATGTGATGTGAAACAGCATGGTTGTTTCATTTATTTTTATTTTCAAATCCAAACCTATTGGAGTTTAGACTGTTAACCTTTTAGCACAATGTATCAGACATTGCCACAATTTATAGACCAATTACTAAAACAACGAAATGTTGTTGCATTGATGTGTTTGGTAACACTTTAGAATAGGGAACATTTACAGGTATCCACTATTAACCTCGACTTTTCTCTTAATAAATTCCTTATTAATAGTTAGTTAGTTGGTATGTTTGGATTAGGGATGAAGAATAAAGTGTTACCATCTGTTTCTTCTAAGAAAAGCCAATGGACCTTTTGCTTCGTATAATGATCTGTTTCACCTGAAAAAAAGCTTCTAAATTTCTAAACCAATTTTCACTCAGTATTTTTTTTATTTTTATGTAGGACAAATAAACAGACAAAACCCACAAAGCCCCAATTTTTAACTCCCTAGAGTCCAATTTTGGTCTCTTTGACATCTCTTTCTTCGCTCGTTATTTGACCATATGCTTTAATTGAAAACATTTGCATAGTAAAAAACTGCATTTAAAAAAATGCCAAATAAACCCTCTTTTATTTAAAATGTCAGTTACAGTTTGAAACGTTTACTTCGCCGCATACTGCTCCGTGCAGTACTTTAGTGCATTACTCCTAACTGCTAAAAATGCTTGTTAAATCAGGTGGGAGCCATTAGGAAAGAAATCTGTACTCTCGCTACCTCTAATAACAGGGTGAGTGGTGTCTGAGAGGTGGAACGAAAGACTAAATGAGAAGATGAGGAGAAACACAGGAGGCACAGAGTGAGGGATGGACTGAGAGATGAGGAGCTGTAATGGGGCAGAAATGAGGGATTGGATTACAGAAAGACTAAAGCTCAGCCCCATTAAAATGAGAGACAGCATCAGATGAAAGAGAGGCCCGTCTGTCTGCGCTCAGCTCACTCAAACACCTGCATTAGTGCTCAAACTATCTGTCCTCCTCCAGGGCGACTAGAGAGTTTATGAAGGGCAGAGGGGAAGTGCACTTTCCTGTACCTCTCGAGCACAACATTGCTATTTTATCAATCAATTCCTGTTTTTACAGCACCTCATTAGTACGAATGTTTGGAGGACCGTCAGTAGCTTCTTTTGTGTGTTTCTCTCACTTGTTTCTCACATCATTCAATGGCGTTAATGAAGCTGTCAGTTTGATATTTATACGGCATTCATTTTCTGTTTCACACAGTAATGATCCAACATAACCTAAGCTCAACGTGTTTTTGTAGTGAAATGTCTACTGTCACAAAATACAACTTATTCTTATATTTATCATGTTTACATTAACACACTTACATTTAAAGTCTATGGGCCAAGCGCAATAAAATACTTTAAAAGCAGAAACATTATATTTTGCCTAAATTATTTAGTAAAAATGTGTTATTCGAGCTTTAAATTTGCCTAAATTGTCCTTTTGAGGTGGGGATACCTTTCATGTATTCCAACATAATTCCTGTGGTTGGATTTTTCTCTGTGTAAGTGAAAAACTGTAAGATGATCACAGCATTGCAGTTGAAATATTATACAACTTTTATATAACTTTGGCTGTACCTTTCAAATAGTTTTCAGCCTTTATGTGCTGATTGACAAATGCTGTCAGCAAAGCTTAACTTACATTAAAGTTATCAATTCCCTGTTGGGAGGTCAGATTCATTTTATTAAATCATTTTCCCCAATGTGCCAGCATGGCATTTTAAATGCATTTTAGTATTTTACAATTTTTTTAGTAGTTTATTAATAGCAAGTTAGTTTTCAAGGCCATGCCATGTTTTCACCCACCTCTAAACCACATCCCCCGTTGCATTCAAGCAATTCGGTTTATGGATAGTTTCAGCAAATCCAGGTTTAACTTTTTCTTTTTTCCCCCAGTTCAGGGGACGGCACTTCAGAGCCCAGCGAACTTTCTGTGTTTTATGTCTGTTTTCATTCATGGACTCTCATCAATGAACTCATGTCTCCTCCCACTTGTTGGTTGTCTTGGTGTCTGATTGTTTGCCCCGCCCCGTGACCTACTTTCACTTGTATAAAACCCGGATGTGTTTGTTTGTGTCCACGGTCCATTAGCACTGTCAACCCCTGTCGTCTTAACACTTCGTGTTCCCGTGTATATCTAGATCGTATCTGCTGTGTACCGACCTACGCCTGGACTCCGACCATTTGTGCTTTGCCTCCACTACTCCTGTCTGCCGGTAACGACCTTAAGCCTGTCTGTTTGCTCTGTGTTCATCAATAAACAGCCTGCATTTAAACCTGCACGTCTCCTCGCCTCGCTCTCGTGACACTCATCAACAAATCCAACAATCCAACAAATATATGAGGAATAAAAGAGCTGATCTGTCTTATCGGTAATTCTTCCTGTTCATTTCCTTTACTTTAGTCTTCAACACATTGAAATATAAACCGGAAGTATAATTAAATTAGTGCTCTGAGAGGTTTAATGCAGTATCCTACTGTGTGCAATATCTCAGACCTTGCAAAGAATGTCTAAGATTTGAATGGGACATCATCTGGCTTTGTGTCTTGAATAGAGTCTAATTTTCATCTATTTAACACACAGCATTGTTAAGAGACAGCTGGCAAGCGCTGAATCAATGTTAGTAGGTTGCATCAAGCATTTACTGTCATCAGGGGTTTCAGCATATTGAATGTGTATCGGGAGGAAAGAGCAGGGTCGTCTCCAGCACCACAATCAATTAAATGAGCACAAAATAAACTATGGTTTGCCGATTTTGTGCTCAACATTATGAACAGACTGCAGCTCTGAAGGATTTTAATAGTGACACTGAAAAAGAATTTGGATATGAAACTGTTCAAATATTGCAATTACATTCCAGAATAAATAGCAAAGAAATAGCAGAAAATTAAGTTTGAAAATTTGTTTGGAAGACGTGGGGTGTTTTTTGTGCACCAGCAGCATGTATGAATAATCTCCTAGCGGTAGCAAGTCTCCAGATTTGCTCTGCAACAGCAGATCTCGTGTGCGCACTAACAAACCAACTCCAAGATTTGTCCTCACTAGAATCTAGTTATTTGTTACTATAAGATAATAAGCAGAGAAACTTTTAATAAACACTCACATAAAGCATAAAAAAAAAACATCTTCTGTTGTCAAGGACACCGTCACCCCCAGCAACACATCTACAAAGAAACCAGGTCAAGCCCATCCCGCTGAAACAAGCTTTGGCCTGCTTTCTCCAGCATGAGTCTAGTACAGCTGAAACATTTATTACAAGACCAGAAATACAACAAACACACATTAAGACACTGATATCTTCAGAGCAATCTGAGCATATAGCTTATAGTAATGTAGGTAAGCAGCCATATGCTGATCAGATGCTTTGAAACCCTCCCTGGGGAGAAAAGCAAAAAAGAGGTCCCGGAAATCTATGACACAGAATGCAGAGATCGGATTTAAGAAAACACACATCCATTTGAACGGATCTCTATATCAACTCTCAAGCTGTTGGGGACACACAGGTCCCTGTACTGTACTTGATGTCTGAAATATACCTGCACGGCTCAGTACACATCTATTGGGTCAATGACACACACGTTTGCTAATGTTCTGTAATGGAAGAGATTATGGATCAAGGTGTCCCATAACATTAATCTTTCAGACATTACAAACAAATAGAGAGTATGTAAGATCATTCCTCTCAGAGAAAAACAAAAACAGGGACGTGACATGACAATATTTCTTCCTCCACAAGACACCTTTCTATGCCCCCGAAACATTTCACTTGACAAAACAAATCATTCATGCTTTCCACTGTGAAAAAGAACAGCACCTAATTGAGCAGGTCCAATTCTCACCATTCACAAACAATTAGCTACCACTTTTGCCTCAGTAAACTCCAAATATCTTACTTTAGCATAATAGTAAATTTAGGTACTGGGTAGTTGTAAATATTTGGAATACTAGGTCATGCAGAATATGTACTTTGCAATTATTAACAAGCAGCCAATATGCTAATGGTATTGGCAGGTTAATAAAGCAACTAATTAATAATAGTAATAATAGTGTATTAGTCCCTATTCTATGTGTCAACAATATGCAATTTTAGTTAAACATCAAATCTTAAACAAAGATTTAAAAAATAACCTTTTTCACAAAGTTAAAGTTTTAAATCATTAAACAAGTAAACTACTTTTGATTTGTTGATTAACAATAAAGTACTTTATTATTTTAACCCTTTGTGTGTTGTTCAATAGTGTATTTTAACGTTGTATTAAAACATCTGTACAAATGGTTCATTAAAAATGACTTTTCAATATTGTAATAATGAAATTGCATATAAAATTGTAGTTAAAGGAGAAGTTCACTTTCAAAAAAACTTTTGCTGATAATCTACTCACCACCATGTCATCCAAGATGTCCATGTC
>JAUCMT010000078.1:792937-817898 GCA_032357475.1 Enteromius thamalakanensis
AAAATAATTGCACACCTCAGAACGTTCGTCAGCCAATCAGATTCAAGCATTCAACGGCCCCGTAGTATAAATTTAAATAAATGACATATAAGTTTAAAAAAAATCTTGTTTTAAGTTGTCCCTGAAATTATACATTTAATGAGTATTATTATTTAGCTGCATGTACTTACTAATATGCCTATTGCTTACATATTGTATTGGTTGTTTAATAGTGCTTATAAAACATATATTGTGCAGGAACATACTCTACATCCCTAATCGTACCCAATACATAAACTTAACAACTACCTTACTAACTATTGATAAGCAGCAAATTAAGAGTCAAAAGTTATAGTTAATGGTTCGTTGATAACAAGAATTGGACTTTAGTATGACCGTATGCATGTGTGGTAAAAATAACCTAGACTCACACAGCATCTACAACACCATTTAAAGCACTGCCGTCTAACTAAACCATTTAGTAATGGAACCCGTAACACTAATATCCGAAATACTTGGATGCTTGAATAAAACAAAGTTTGCTGTAAACCAATCTGCACAGAACAACATGGCTTCGAGCTGTGTGTGTGTGTGTGTGTGACATCATTGTCAGGAACTGGTTTGCATAATCACAGTCCTCTGCTCCATTACTGAAAATCAAACCCTGTTGTGACAGCCCTGCTCTGAGATCAGGCTCTGGCTCCGTCGTGACACTCTCCCTCCAGCACACACGTGTTCTCTGTGAAACTCAGTCTGCCGTCCATCTGTTGGCCGAGCGGCTGCCAGACAGCAGGCACTGATCTGAGAGCAGCCTGACTCTGAGATCATATAGCGATGAACAGAGAGAGCTGGCCACCGATGCAAGAGCATGTGCATGCCCAGCAAAAAAAAGGTATTGCTTGAAAGGTATTTTTCTATTACTATAGCTACATAAGTAGCCTGCATTAAAGTGCCTATATTATGGATTTATGGAAATGACCTTTCATGCAGTGTGTGAATAAAAACATCCTGCAAAATTTCTACATCTGCACAGTGTATATAGTTATTGTCTCTCTGGAGTCAACTCTGAATCAACGAAATCATTTTTAAAATGAATCCCAAGCCATTTCATGTTAACATCAACATCAAACGTTAGCATATTGCATATCAATTTTGTCTGAATGCAAATGCAAATGAGCTTTTATGATGAAATGGAAATGAAATCGACCCTTCGGACCAGTCATCCAGGAGCACTGTGAGTATGGATAATCTTTTTTAGAAATTATTTGATACAAAACAGTCCCTCATTGACTAGTCCCTCGGATCTGTGAGTCAAGGTTTCTCAGGGGTTTAAAGGCAAAGTTAGCATTTATTAATTATCACAAGTGAAAATGCTGTTGATTAAGGAAATGTTATTGTATCAAACACAAAACATTAAGCAGGGTTTCCATTTCTGTGAGTCTTACACCTTTCCTTAATTTGAATACATATTTGCATGTTCATGGTTCGTGGTGGTTTCATTTCTTTTTCATTTACATTTTCATAATTTTAGCAAGCAGCAGACCCAAGTTTGGAAATTCCAATTCATCATTTATTCCAAAATGCAAATTCTCAACCAATTACATTTGACATCAGTGACATTAATCTTCTATTCATCGTCTTATGAATATAAATGTAGCAGCTGGTGCTTTTCAAGAGTGCTAAAGCACAGATGCCACTCATTATTAAAAGCAAAATATGTACTCAAATCTGTTTTTATTTTGATGTCTTCAGTGCTGCTTCTCGAGTTTACACCATTACATTCACAGAAATAAGCAGCCAAACTTTATTTTTACAATATTTACAAATGGCAACATATGTAAGCATGGAATGTAAGTGGATCGTAATATGCAGTACGCAATATGTAATCAAAAATTGAACAAATGCATTATTATTTAAATGAAAATGTGAGTGCATGCATTCTTCCTGCATTTAATTAAACACTAAGTTTATTAGTTTATGTTAATTGCATGGCAAAACTTTCTATGTGCGCTTAAATATTGTGTGTCTATTGGACTCAGCACAAAATGTATATGATGAAAGAATGATTCATTGAACTGACTATTAAACTCTATAAGAGAGTTAAAGTAAACATCATTTGCTACAATCAGAGTTGTGTAATGGTTGTAGACAACATATGAAAACATCAAATGCAACATCCTGGATTCGTCCCAGCTGAAGCACTGAAACTGTTATAGTAATTACGGAGAGTGGCCAGGTGGTTAAACGCTTGTTCGCAGCTTCCCTACGACAGAAGAGACTCGCTTGATCTCACCAGCAGCCCTATCCGTCCCCGGAGACAAACGTGGGAGTTAAATGACTGCAACAAGACAGCAGGTGTTGCTTTATTTAACACAGACACGGAGCTCTAAAAACGATCAGAGGGAATCCTTTCACATACACCGGGGCATCACACATACATTTCGAAGCGAAAGCCTGGTGCCAACTCGTGCTGAGCTGCTGCGCTTCTAGCAATTGATTGCATGGCTCTCTGCCAGTTCTGTGTCGCACAGGTGGGTCTCAGAGAGAGCTCTGCTACTGGATGGATTTATTGAGAAACATCTGTTTAGGATATCCTCCAAAGCACTCGCAAGGTGTTCATACTGAGATTTGAGATACCTTTTGCATCCCACAGGGTGACCTGCTCTCAAGAGAGATGCCCGCTAAGAAAAAAGAAAGAAAAATATTAGCCTATTCCCTAAACAAGACCTGGACATGCATTTAACATTTGAGTTTGGCTTCCACAGCACTAGCACAAGAAGGAAACGCTCTTTACAAATGCACACCTGGGGTGACTAAATTATAATACATTGCTTTTTGCAAGTTTTTTAACACTTTCACTGCAAAATATTCAGTGAGTGGCAATACAATCATGATAAACTAAACCGATGCTGTAAGGAAAAGCAAACATCTGAACACACAGCTACATTATGGACACAACAACAAGCAATAACAGGATCTTGAAAGGACCACTTTATATTAGGTGGCCTTGGTACAATGCATTTGTGTACATACATGTTCTTACATTAAGTGTGACCAAGCAGACTCTATATTTTCTCCTAGGGTATGGACTGGATGTCAATCTGTCTGGAGCCACATCTGGTCTCCTAATGCAGGAAACTGCTAATGCTCCTAAAACACAAATACTGGACATAGTTATCTTTTAATATTTATATTAAAGTGCACACTAGTCTATGTAATATTTTATTCCTTTAGCAGAAGATGCCTTGAAAGTTGCAAATGAATATTGTTGATGGTGAACAGATGGACTTTATGACGATCATTAACTGTGCTTTCCACTGATATCTTGAAATTAGAAATCATGTTGCAGCCCTCGTGCCGTTGCAAGTTAACAGACAAAGAGCAAAGGTCGGTCTGTCGGCTCATGGGAAACATCTGTCTGTATCTGAGTCTCTCTGAAGACCATCAGATGTATGTTCATTGTATTGTGGGGTAAGATCACAAACAATGTTCAGAGTCAACATTCTGCTTGTTTGTTGTCTGCTTTGTAATTATCTGTGAAGAATGGAGGTCTTTTTCTGTCTGCTGCCCCTCATTGTCTTTCAGCCTTGTGTTAATTACAGCCTGGTCAAAATGAGACCGCAGTCGACCCTCACCAACAAATACTACATTACAGCGCTCCAGCCATAGTGATCTGCAGATCAAACTACTTCAGCTCAGGGTCAGGAGACACAGCTTTCTCATTAGTACAGCTCACACACACACACACTGAATCAGAGTAGCATGTCTGAAGTCTTGCTCACAAGAAATGTGAAGCTCATTTCTGCCGCTGACCGAATTACACAAAAAAGACACAGCAGCATTGATTAAGACGCATATGATCCTAATTTAAAACCATTACTGTTCAATCTTATGAAAACCATCAAGAAACAATCCGGTGTAACTGAAATTATTGTAATTAAGTACATTTATGTTTCATCTCCCTAACAAACAAATATTTGAATGCTAATTGTATTTAATCTGATGCATAGTAAAATGTTCCTAAAAATTTACAAATATTGAAATACTTTAATATCTATACATGCATTTTGAATTTAGCATATTTTTACATTGCATTTTATGGTTTATGGCAATTCCACAAAATTACTGGATAATGTCTTTTTTATTTTATTTTTTTCAGTGATCTATTATTTTACATTTATTACAGTGTAGGTTTAACGGTGTAAGGAATGGGTTAACAGTGTTACTGTAATCAAGTTATAATACAGAAATTAATTACAGAGGGTTTTTTTTGTTTGTTTTGTTTGGTTTTTAAATATAAGTACAATGTAAAAACATGTATGTACATGCATTGAACCAAATGATTGATTTAATGTATGTAAATACAGTAGTAGTTAAGGCCACGTAATATAAAGTGAAGCCTTATCAATCTGCAATTATTTTTAAGACAATGGTGGCTGATGGTCAAGATTTATCCTAACAATAACATGTAACAATACTCATATATTACTCACTGAAACATGGTGAAGGCCCAAAGAGGATGTGCAGCATATAATCATAAGCAGGTAAGATTCACTCACTGTTGCCGGCCCAATACATAAATTATGGAGACATATTAAATGCATCAGGTCCTGCGAGTGAGTTCAGGTCGATCAAGCTGCTTTTTCCACAGGAATAAACTCATTTAAATTGTAATGAACCTACTAAAGCATTATGGGGTGATCTGACCCGCTGAGAATCTTGAAAACACATTCACACTCAATATACAGTACATACTACACACAGAGAAACAAAGAAGGTACATTAACCCCCTAAAAGGCACTTTTCAAAGTCTCATATGCTGTATCTGTTTAAAATGACAGAGGAGAGCCAAGCTGATATGAGTCATCGTGGGAGTAATTTCACCAGCCGTCATCTTTGCTGAAGTGAGATTGTAAGTGACGCTCAAACAGAGGAATGCTGTGAAAGCTGAGAGTGACTGAAGCGCACGTGAGCAGCAGAAACCTCTCTAATGACAGCACTGACAGATTTCCTTAGAGAGCCTTAAAACCAGGACATGCCCACCTCAGCCAAGACCTAAAAACAGCTAATCGAGACACTTAAAGAAAGACAGAGGGGTAAGTGAGGACACAGAGAATGTGACTAGCATCGTTTCAATTGGCACTATTGAGTTAAACGGACTCCAGCGGCCATGCAAAGACAGCTCATGAAAAACCACTGGGGAAAAAGGGGAAGGGGTCTATTTCATATGAAGATGTGTTGCTGGGACATTAGCACATTGCTGATTTGGTGTTAAACATGCTAAACGCTGACATATTTCTTCACACACCGGCCTGTTTCCTCTTGTGAGGTCTGACTGTGTCAACTAATGAGCATGTGTGTGTTTCTAACCAGTCGTACTTCGGACATTAATGATGGGAAAACGTCCCAAAAGGTTAACCAAATCTTTAGCTAAAATCTCCTTTTAGGGAAATCTTCACATTTTAAAACAATAATGAGAGACATGTCTAGGGCTAAATATGAATCTTAAAACAAAACAATGACATATTTTATGATACATCAGTGTTAGTTTTCTTTTTAGACTGGGACTAGGCTTAAGCCTGGTCTGTGATACTGTAAGTTACAGTTTTAAATCATATTTGCATTTTAAATCACTGCTTTAATAATCTTTTTGTCATGTTTCAACAAGTATACACATATTCTGATGATTTGATTAACACGTAACGCCAGTTACATCTTAAATGTAGTTACAATATTCAGTCTGCAATTAAGTATGTGATTTACATTAAGCCTGGGCAAAATAAAATCTAAAATCACATACAGTAATACACATACTGTACATACACTTATCCACCAAAGCATATGCACACACAACAGTTTTTATATCTAGGCACCATATGAACTACCTAGAAACAATCATACAGAAAAACCCTGGAAACTGTGAATCCCATTTCCTTACAAATCTTGTTAGTCTTAATTACACAATTTTCACCATTTCTACAGCAAATGTCACACTTGTCAGGAACTTGTCAGCCTATTAGAGATTTAACAGTGTGTTTGTCTCACGAAAGCCTTGTCATCACATAACAGGGAAGGCATTATGGATAATTCATTTATTTGGCTTAACATTTCCCTCTTCCTACTCACTCTCTGTCTCTGTCTGTCTCACTCTGTCTTTTTGGGCGGTATAGTGTTTGTTTTCTTTCGCTCTCTGCTCCAGGAGTCTGGGGGCAGACAAAAAATCTTTGACAGTCTTCTGTTTGTGTTTTTATCCCAGCTATATGTCCTGGAGGAATATTACACCATCGTCTGGACTGATGCTGAAAGAAGCATTATTATAAGAAGCTTTGCACCCAGTATTAAGAATGAAAACACACACACAAAAAAAGATTTGTATTTTGTTAGTAATGATGACACAAATCCCTGAAATTCAACTGTGAAATAGTGATTAATATATACATATAATTTTTTTTTTCAGTCATTTCTCTAAATCAAATGCTTCCAAATTAATAAAGAATTAAAAAAAAAAATTACATTCTGCCTTTTTTCTTGCAACTTGCAATTTTACAATTCAGACCTTTTTCTTTCTCAGAATTACATCATTTAAACTAAACAATTCTGACTTTTTTTTCATAATTAGGGCTATACAGTAAACTCACAACTGCTAGGTATGAAAATATTGAGATATAAACTCACTTATGACTTTATTCCTCAGATTTGCAGGTATACATTACAGTTCTACATTTCTAACTCACAATTGTAAATGTAAAAAAGTGAATTGTGGAAGAAAAAGTCAGTTTTTTTTAATTTTGTCACAGAAACAGGATCCATATACATCAGCTCCAGGTGCGCTTTGTGACTCACGGCACATTTAGCAGAGATAGCGCTGACTCGAGACACAAAATGATTGTTCATTCATTTTCTCTAACAGTAGCTCCTGTTCTCTCGCTAAACTACTTGAGTGGAGCTTTTCTCCAGAATGAGCTGCAGAGAAAGCATCTTCATTCCAGACACTGAAATCAATACCTCATCTGTCATCATCTCTCCATCACCGAGAGACAGAGAGAAAAGGATATAGTGTCCCTCATATATAGACGTCTCTGAGCAGCAGTCATCCAGGAATTGTCATCACACCAAGGCTAACGGATGCTGGCTCACTAGTCTACTGACTACACAGGCAGAATACTAACTGTCATACAACCTCATAAAAGACAGAAAAAAATTAAACTTCCAGACAGAATAGATAGCAACTCCACAAGCAGAACAAATACATTTGATGTCTGTGATAAATTAATCTTGAATAGAAAAATGTCTTTGACATAAAAGATTAAAACAATTTTTTTAAATATTACCATAACATGATACTTTCATTGTACAAACTCTTATTTCAGGGTCTCAGCATGATTATTTCTAAGACATTAGCCATTTTTTAGTGGTAATTAAGCACACACCTGTATTAATACCTTATTCTACTTGACCTTATTCAACATCTCTATTCCTACCCAATACTTAATTTAATAACTACCTTACTAACTATTAATAAGCAGCGAATTAGAAATGTATTAAGGTTGGAGTCATGGTTAATAGATAGTAAATGTTCCTTATTCTAAAGTGTTACCAAAACAATGATTTAAAATGCAACTTAAGTAGTAATTACTAAGACATTTCTAAATTGTGTTAAGAAAGAAATGTCATTAAAGTGAGTGTTAATATACTGACTGTACATTAACTATACTTAGAAGATTTAAAGGATACTGCAAGTGCACTTAATACAATTATTAAGCGCGCTTCTTTTTCCACGAGGGAAGGCACTATGTTTTGGAACAGAGCTTTCAAGGACTTTGTTGAGACGAGGATTCACGTAACAATCTTTGGAAGAGATTATAACCTCACACAATCCTCAGCCTCGCATTCAACACAAAGCATCTGTGTTTCTACACTCATGCTGAACACAATGAACCCACAGAAGAACAAAAGAGCCCTCCACTAATTAGGCCCATGAATAATAGCAGAAAGGGAAATGCATGACACATCCTAAAATCAGTTTCAGGAAACATGCAGTGATATATGGCAAACAGTGACCGTGAAATATCTAAATCAAGGGCTCTGGGTTTTCCCCACCACAAATATCAGAATAGATCACCACTGTGTGCTTCTGCTGATGAACACAAGCAGAAAAGCAGTAACGTAGCAGCCTTTTATGCCTGGATTAGGCTCTGTATAAAACACCAAAGTGACAGAAACAATGGCGTCTGCTAAACAACGCAAGCAGAACAAATTATATGACTGAAAACAATACTTTATTTCTGTTAATGCACCATGGGAAGGCGATATATACATATAATATGCATATAATGGTTTATAGCACAGCTATTGTTTGACAGATACAATTTTAATGTATTCTGTAAGTAACAATGCAGCTGTCAGGAGACTGTAAAAAAATAGTTTTCCTTTTATTTTAAGAGAACAAAGTGAATATTTTCAATTTTAAAACATGTTTATTAGGTGTTAAGTTAACATCTGACAAAAAAAACACATGAAATCACAGACAACACCTTTCAGGCATGAATGAGTGTTCACCACCAAAATATCAGATATGCCATCACTCAAAAATAGATTATATCTATGCCAGTTGTTATTTCAATGCCATTACTAAGCATTTTTATTTGTGTGTTTGGTTGTTTTTTTTAATGTAAATCACATCAATACAAATACTGTATTTCATGTTGGTTTCAAAAAGTTGTTTTTAAAGTAGTTCAAAAAAACTAAAAAAAAACGTGGGTAACTCTCAGCCCAGTCGCACGTTTTTTTGTGTAATACTGACACGATTCTTACTCGACTTTCGTGAATCCATGAATCTGTGAATTTTCGTAACTCCAGCACGAATGTAAAACTACGATTCCATTGGATGCATCTTTTCGTGCTGGAGTTACGAAAATAATGAAATATTCGTGTCCCTGACACAAATAAATAGATTTAGATATTGTCACGACCAGCCGTGCGACTGGGTTTGATCTTGTTACACGTTAAACGTAATTACTATTATAATAACAATAAATTATGCATACTGTAATGCAAGCAACTCTAAGTCAAACCCTAATCCAACCATATTATAGTAATGTAGTTAATTAAAATCACGCAGTACTTAAATATGTAATAACACTCTAATAACCTTAAAATAAAGTGTAATCAATGTTTGTCTTATTTCAGAAATCCATAATACAGTTTTTTTTTGCACTGAAATGATCTTTCTCTAATACTAGCACAGTTAACACAACTCTCATTAAGTCGACTAACCTAGGTTGATCCGTTTTCCAGAAACTTTGTTTTGAATGCCCCGTGAATTTGAATCTGACCCTTTTAAATCCATTTTAACAGTGAAGAGAGCAAGCTAGTGCCATTACATGCAAACAAACCCCGCCTACTCTGCTCATTTACATTCAGACCACAACCTTGTCATTCGCTGTCACTCATTACCAAGGTAACAGGTCATTTGCATAACAGCATGCTAGTACTAAACCTCCACATTAAAAAACGATACCTTAGAAAGAACAACAACTTTGGAATCTGTAATCTCAGATGTGGAAATGAAGAGTTTCATATCATAGACTAAATTTATGTCTGAATACATGAAGGAATAATATTTGTGTTATTGTCAGCAAATCTATGTGTGTTATATTTTACTAAGTATAAACGTTGAGAAAGATGGTTCAATCTCTCTCTCTCTGCTCTGTGTGTGTGTGTGTGTGTGTGGATCACAGCTGTGACCAGTATTTCCTGGATAGTTTGACCCCACATTAGCCAAACAAAACCAGGCTATACCAGGTGAGGCCAAACACACACACACACACACTGCTCTACACACAGATAATGTTACTATGTCATCAAATACTTATATTTATACTCTAAACAGTGTGTACTCAACAATAATAATGTTTATTAGTGCAGAGTAGCTTAGAGATTTATTCCAGACGTGAAATTGAATTCTGTAGAGGAGGGATGAAAATGAAACATGTTCAGTTAAAAAGGAGTGTGCTAGTAAGATTAGCCATCACAAAACCCAGAATGCACTTTGGCCGGAAAAAAAAAACAAAGAGATGAGTGTCAGCATATGCTACAACAATATTATTGCACCCTTCATAACCCTGTCGAGCTGCATTCATTTAGCTCACATCACGCTGTGCAAAGACAGACTCTGAGAAACCCTGGAGAGGTGTTTACGTTAGCTCAGCTAGAAGATCCACACTGACCTGTCTCACCTCCAGAACCCACTGAAGATAAAATCCTCATACAGCTCTTTCACTCTGAGCCAGATTCAACTGCAAGCTGAGAATGTTAACAGATGACACCCGAGATACACAATAACAATGCTGGAATAACCTGCAAAGGTTGATTCACTCTTAATTAAGTATGTATGCATGTACTCTGCCTTCCAAAGGCTTGGAAATGTCCTAGAAATGTGGGGTTTTGGATAATATTGGCAAGAATCCTATTTAATTTTTGATCTTTTTGCACTGGTAAAGGACAACACAAACTACAAAAACATATTTTATTAGATAACAGACATCACGGTCCAGTTCCTCCAGCTCAGCTTTGACATGTAGGAGGGCAGTGCATGTGTGTATGCATTGATTTAGCTTATTCTTTCATTTTTTAGATGATACTGTACCACAAATAGCACAATATTTAAGTCATAACTGTTAATGCTTAACTGGATGTTGGCACAGCTAATAATACAACTAAAATAGTCAAAAAGCATTAACATATTTTCATTCTAAAATAAGGTTAACAGACTAAAATCTTTCAAATTATTGTTTACCGGAATAACAATATTTTCACAAGTGAAAAAAAGTAAAAACTATTATGTTATTGTTTTAATATTTTGTAGCTATTTATTATTATTATTATTATTAGACTACATATTTTACATTACTGATATTTATTAGATTTCTTTAAAGAGTGTGTATATAATTTATGTAAAATTACAATATATATATATATATATTTATATGCATTTTCAATTTTCTGCAAACTACTAATTTGCATAAGGAAATAGCAATCTTATGCAGCTATTTTTTTTTCCATGCATTTAAAAAGTTATTGTGTCACCAGCCAAATTCTCAACTCAAATCATATTCACACAAACTCACACACTTCTTCAGTGTAGTCCATCACACACCATACACAAACACACACAGGTGAAAATGAGACTTTACATGTTTCAGGAGTGCTGCTTAAGTGCTGCTGGCTGTCTCAACTGATTGAAACATAAAGGATGGAGCTCTGTTGCTAAGAGACATAATCAAGACAAAATAGGTCAATTTATTCCATTATTGAAGCTCAGAGGGGGAGAGAGCGAGCGAATGCGAGAGAGAGAGAGAGAGCAAAATGGACAGAATACAGAGTAACACAGATGAATCAAAACAGATAAACAGACAGAACATTGTAAAGTATATAGTTTACAAGCTTTGCAGTGATAAGGAGAGCATGCTGGGATGCATGCAGGTACACATTTGCCTTTGTGCACCAAAGAAACCCGTGACAGTGATGAATGCTGGGTAAAGAACAGCGATGGAGGAGCCATTCACCAAAGAACAAGATCAATGTGGAAACAAAAGAAAGGACAGATCGTGGGTCTTCTCTCCTCCAGTCCCGTAGGGCACACACACGCGCACTCACACACACACGACTCAGAAATGCTCTCAGACAGAGTTTGAGCGGCCAGTGTCTGTAATGATAGATTGGATTATTTCCTGTTCTGGCAGTAGAATTAGCCTAATGCATCTGTGAGCGTCCCAAACCAATAGAAGCCCAGAACACATTAACACAATCAGAGAGGAGAAAAAAGAAATGGCTATTGGGTTATACAGATGCAGATTAAACTAGATATTTTCAAAAGAAGTGGTGTTGGCGGCTATGTAAAACTCACCACTGTGCTACGATGTTCTGGTGGTTTCTGTGAGGTTGTTAAAGTGTCCGGAGAGGTTTAAGGGTGTTTTTTTCCCTACTAGCCCAAGCCAAATAAGGCCTGGTTCTAATTTTGATGATATTTCGGTATCTAAATAAAGCCATCAATGTCTTACCATCTACCTTACTTACTATTAATAAGCAACCAAATAGGAGTTCGCTGAGACATTTAATGGTTTGTTAATATAAGAACTGGACCTTAAAATAAAGAGTGACTGACTGTTTTAGTCTGCAGTAGAAAGAAGGTGTGGAAGAACACCCACACATTATCTGATATTGCATTTAACATTTGATATGGATACAAGGATCATGGAAGAGTACCAAATACAAGGATTCATAGCTTTGGTAATCATTCAAATTCAAAATCATTGTTATAAATTACATTTCTGAGCGTTGGGGGATTTATTTTACAAGTAACTAGTAAAGCAACACATTACTTTTTAATATAGAACACAATATTTGAGTTAATTAAAAAAAAAAAAAAATGTTATGCCAGTCACTTTGTTTTTCCAATTATTGACTGACAAGTCCTTCAGAAGGTCAGGTGTGCGCTGTGTGAATACATCGTACTTCTAGACTAAATGTAAATGTGTATTAATTCATCTTACTTTCATCTCATTAATACATCACAGATTAGCCTACATCTTGGAATATATGACCCAAATAGGAATTTTCACAGTATATTGTAATCTGAACAATAACATATTATAACATGATAACATGATATTATAAACGCAGTGCCATGCTTTTAAAAGTAACTTTCCCCAACACTGAACATGAGTGCCATAACAGGACCAGAGAATGAGAGCAATTCAGGACAACCAAACACACAGAAAGAGAGGCACGTCTAGACCACATTGTCTCGCTGGCAGTCATGAAGCTGTAGTAGTGCAACTCAGTTTCTAGAAGGAGAGCAGGAAGCAACTAATAAGATGTGTTCACTCAACACCCTGCTGTTGAAGTGTGTGTGTGCCAATCCCACAGGGAGGAACTTAGAGTTCTCTATCAGAGACCTGAAGCTGTTCAGTGTGTGTGTGTATATAAATCATTGTGCAGCTGTTGTCTTTAAGATGCACACACTTTAAGCATTAACTATTCATCTGGGAAATGAAGCTGTCTATACTGCAAGTGTCTGACTAGTTATGTCTCATCACATCACTTGTTTGCATGTGTCACATTTCCCCCACACACATACGATGACATGCATATACACTGTATACAATGTAAAAATCTCTGTTTCAGTTGATCACAACACCAGGAGCAGGTTAATAAATGATTAGACATCAGACCAAGAGATGACTGGCTACAGTATGCAGTATCATAAACATAAACTGTTTTATACAATAAAATACAGCACATTTTCAAGAAACATCCGGCATATTAGAGACAGCTACGAGAATTGTGGAGGGTTTCTGGAATGCGCTGGAATCTGCTACACAAACATTAGCCAAATAGTTGATACAGGAGAGAACTATCAGCTGTGACGTGATGATGATGATGTCAGAAGTATTGTACATGCAAAATACAAATTTCCCCACCTTTCCCTCAGAGCACATTCACAGGCGTATTAGGTCCATTCATAACTGAATCACTCTGAGTAGTATAGATACAGATAGAAGACATGAATAATTAAAAAGATGGCTAAATTCACATCATTTTCTGTAATTAATCACATAATGTGTCCACACTGTTTTATCCTCAGACTGGAATTATGTGTCGTGCTAACACAGTATTATACATGAGAGAATGCTCGATGATATGACATGTGCTGTAATTACAGTTATTAGAGGTATAATACTAGTGTCACAGTAAACCCCCTAGTGAGAGAATCTCTAACCAGTGTCTCTTACTGGGCACAAGTTTATTTGTCAAATCTTAATTACTAGATAGTGGTTTTAAAATGAGCGTAAAGTGCAGCATTTGTGTCAGAGCCAGGAAACAATAATGGGAGGATGACAGTGTCTGGATCTGAAACCTTCAAATGACTCATATCCCCATATCTGAGAGTTACTGGAACCCTGAATTAAAAAGCCACATTAGCATCAAGTGGCATGTGAGAATGTAGCCAAATTTAGCACTCTATAACAAGTCAGACAAGCATTTTCTCCTGCCTCAGTTTGGACAGTGTACTGTGGAGAATGCGGTTGAACTCTCATCCAGTTAATACATGGCCAGTCTCATAAGTGTCACAGCTACCCAACCATCTAATCACTGCCATGATCTATGCAAAAAAGTCACATTGAGCATGAAAAATTTCTTTAAAATTTCAGTTCACTTGGAGAAATATGGGCGGTTTAGATTCAGAGGAGGCTTCTGATTCTTTTGCGAAAAGAAACAGTCATCACAGCCCAGGTCCATATCATCTAAAAGTAATTATAAGGCCTACAAATTCATATATGCTTCCAAATTAAAATGTGCATTCTTCTTTTTTAGGAGCAGGATGCGTACTGTTCTTCCTGTTTTAAAAGTATGAAGTAATATATATATACTGATCAAGTAACTACTTTTCACCATTGGATGCTATAATTAGTAGAGAGCTCTGCTGTAGACATGCAGGTAAATGCTAATCTGTACTGATGCATTCTGGACCAGAGCCACCTACTTACCTGTCAGTCATCCACTGCACTATAATAATGGTTTAAAACTTTGACTTTTATATGTTAACACAACATACGCATCACAGACCACTATTTCACAGTTGCATTGAAACTGTAGATTGTACCCTAAGCTCAATGGGGGGGGGATAGAAATAACATTAATAATTGTTAAACTGGCTTTCATACATTTCATTGGCAGTTTGGAAATAAACTGTCTGAGAAGTAGTGCTTATAGTTTTATATATATAAAAAAACAATCAATAAATATAATTAAATACATAAATAAAATAAAAACGGTACCTACATACGCACTACACCTAACCAACAATAATAACATAAGCAAGCATTAGATAAAATCAAATTTGCTGAAGCAACCATCTTATTTCAGCTGGCTTCTGCAAGTATTTGACTTTAATGACTGGACATGTACCCAAATGCCTTCCATTGCATTGCTTCTGCCACAGTTATTGAACTAGTTATGTGATAGTCTTTATTAATCAATAATTTACCCTCTAATCAAGTTGGTGTTTTACTGCCACTAGTGTTCATTTCTGCTGAAGTCTTATCTGAAGTGAGTAAGTCACATACATCTGTGAAGGCATGAGAGTGAGTAAATCATGAGAGAAGTAGCTTAAAGGGCTCTGACAGAAGATACAGCTTGAGAGAAAGAAGCACAAAGACATCATTCTGACTGATCAGACACCCAACCAGAATGCAGACAGTAAACAGCCACTGCGACAGAAGACAATAGACTTCTGCCGTTTGATGCTGTTTTAAGAGAACTCCATTAATTGCTGATCACAGAAGCTAACAAGACACAGCGGGTGACACAGAGAACTGATTTATGAGTCCTGCTGTCATTAAAAGTTCATCATCATTCCATTAATATGCAGTAAGTGTGTTTTCACTGCTCATTGCTCTTGTTAATACTAATGTTAAAACATTAGAAATTAAACCATAACTACTTTATTCTAACATCTTTGACAGTACCGAGGCAGTAAAAATAGCCTTGAATATTAAAACCTCTGAATTAAGATTATTTGACAAACGCTATTCATTACCTACTCTAGCTATACCACACAAAAGACCTTTTTAATTTCCCAGGTGTCCCCTTAAGTACTTCAAACATGATCTCAACATTGTCTCAAACTCAAATTCTCTCACCATAACATTTTTTATCAAGTTCCCTCGAAACCAAATGATCATTCAGGTCTGTCAATAATCACTATGAGTGTAAGCAGAAGCCATTGCTCTGTCTAAGTGACAATTCCTTCAGCATCCCTTTACCATTAACTAAATCAAACTCATGAAACAAACCTAAAACCTTCTTCATCTCTCCTGACAACCCCTGTCTTCTGTGCAACTGTCTTTAAAATATATATATATGGTAAATATTATGTGAGCCTCCCCAGATAAGTGGTATGCATCATCTCTTAAAGTCATGGAGGTGGTTATTTCCATCCCCTGGTCACTGAGAGATATCATACACCATGGTTCTCTGTTGTCACATTGGGCTTTATTAAGGACAGGAGGACAGGCAGGTGGGAGCACTGGTCCAGGAGTCGCGTCTCAGTGACAGCTGCTACAGGCAACCTTTGACCCTCCTTATATCCACTAGGGTCTAGTTTCTCTGTGTTGGATGAACAGAGGCCTCTACACAAGCACATGTCTTACTATGACTAATGAAAGGTCAATTCATTTCTTTGCTTGATTTTTATTTTGTGTAGTTGTAAGGTTTCTATAAACACCTCTACACCTGAAACAATTCTGTCCAATAATCTAAAATAATTAGCTTTGTAATGTAATTTTTTTTTCAGTAGTTGATGCAGTTTTCTACAAATTTCTGTGTGGCCAATAAACGTTGTGACATTGATTTCACTTGATATCTTTTCAAAATTCACTACATTTTCAGCAGAATATGATTTATATTCATTGACAAGGATGTTCCATTGATTAAAAAGGGAAAAGTAACACTTCTAAATCAACCAAGCAGGCATGTTTGTTTTATCAGCCAACTTTCCAAGTTAACAATTGCAAATGTTCACTTTACAGGGTAAAGATGGAGATTAATGAAAGTATTTCAGAAATTGAAACATTTTTTTAAGGAGTTTATAGGCTTTTGAACGTAATATCTTTATAAGACACGCCTGGCCTGAGGCATATGGAGTTTGAAAGCTCATTATAAAACTGCATATTTTTCCCATATCTGAGTCACTCTGAATACCTTACAGGGTCTAACATTTTTAAACTGATCAATATAACAATTTTACACTAAAGTCTGAGACTGAGCTAGAGCTCAACTATGCTAACAGCCTCAGAATGAACAGGCAACAAAAACAAGAAACGTTGCAACAGGTACCGCAAAAATACCTCAAATTCAAAACACCCTCAACACTTGAAGAGTTTGTGTTTGTGCCTGCCATTAGAGGAACGGCCCTAAGTACAACCATTTCTGAACATTTCTCAACAAGAAAATGTAAAATAAACATTTGACATATCTCCCCAAGGCAGACATTTAAAGCTGTTAGAGTTACTGATCTATTTATTTAAAATATAATCTCCCCTGTTCAACCAAGACATTAACCTCAAAACATTTCAAAAGGTACAGCACAACATGAAGAAAACCAAAACCATGTGCGGCGTGTGTTGCATGCTTATTCAGCTGTAGCTGCTATTTCGGCCTCCCTGTCACAACACACACACATTCGTTTCACCGCGCTCGGGATTAAGGAAGCAATTCAAAGCAAAGTTGAGAGTGCATTTTGACACAAGTCTAGTTGGCTTCCATGTGTTAACCTAGTGATATTTTAGGGACGACATGTCCCTTGGACTTAATTAAATCAGATAACACTGAATGTCCTAAGTGTTTTGGGTCACACTTTATTTTAAGGTAATAACAAACCATAACTACACCTTTTGTCTCAGTAAACTAATTTGCTGCTTATTAATAGTTAGTTAGGTAGTTGTTTAGGTCAGGTATTGGATAGGATTAGGGATGTAGAATATGATCATGTGGAACATGTACTTTATAAGCACCAATAAACAGCCAATGTATTAATAACTGGCATGCTAACAAGCAACTAGTTAATAGAGAAAACTGATCCCATATACTACAATGTTGACCAGAATTTTATTCACCTATGTGTAAATGCATTTATTCAATCACTTCATTACCAAATGTTTGGCAAACACTCATTTATATGGACACTCTATTGTCTAAAGCACTCCACACTTTAGTTTGGTGACCAATTCTCAGTATTACCAAACTATTAACTATAATGTTTGCCTCAATAACTCTTAATTTGCTGCTTATTAATAGTTGGAAAGGTAGTTGTCAAGGTTTGGTATGGGTTTGGATCAAGGGAGCTTGCATATGCATGCTAGCTAATAGTAAGAATTCATCCTTAAAATAAAAGTTTGACTTTTTAGATAAGTATACACTTCTGACTTAGCTTGGCTTTCCAATTCCAGCATGACAATACCCCTGTGTAAAAAGTAAGGTCCATTAAGAAACGATTTACTGAGTTTGGCAAAGAAAACATGACTGGCCTGCATAAAGCCCACTGAGCACATTCGGGATGCATTGAAACCGTGCACCAGACCCCATCACCTAGCATCACTGCTTGACCTTACTAATGTTCTTGAATGGGAACAAATCCCAACAGCTATGTTTCAACATCTAGTTGAAGGTAATTCCAAAGGAGTGGAAGCTGCAAGGGAGAACCAACTCCCCATAAATTCCCATGGTTGTGAAATTAAAAAATTGGTGCACAGTTGGTGCAGTGTTGATATAAAATCTGTAAAAGCCTGAGCAGCTGATAACTTAATTTAGTCAATCCCTTCCGGAAAAGATAAAAAGTACAGTTTCAGCTGTTAATTTCCTCCCACGCTTGAACTTGACAGTGGCACGTGTGAATGGTCCTGTGTAAGATGTGGACTCTTAAAAAGAGTCTGGCGTCCAGCAGCGAGACAGAGACATGCGTTGAGAGACTTCCTCTGTGTGCAGGGTATCAGCTGCCGGGAACAGCAGACAGAAACACTCTCATATAACAGTCTCTCAGCTGCCACGAGACGCACAGACAGAGACACTTGTACCATAGTGCTTTAGCTGGCTGATGGGTATCAGAGCATCAGCTAGGAAGAATAATACAGATGGACATCCACAGCTGCGGGACAACTTCACCTCTGTTATTTTTAAATAATGCACACACTACATTTACAATTCCAGAGTTTTTAAAGAATTTCTAATGTTTTCTCATGTTCACCAGTGAGAAAGTCTACATATATCAGCCCTCAATCCAAAAAAGGAATAAAAACACCTCTCCTCTTCACTACCAAAATAAAGACCACAAGAGCAGCTCCAGAGAAAGTCATGACTAGGCTTAGATGCACTTTCCTATAACTACAATAATAAGCACCCGAAATCAGCTATAGGTCAAGGTTTCTAAGATATGATTAAGAGCAAGTTAAGAGCAAGTTATCTGTGGCCTAATTGAAGTTCTTAAAAGTTATTTTGGTAGGAGCAAACCCATCTTATCTTTCAGACTGAGCACATAATCACCTTGCTCTGTCATCAGCTTTTTCAACATCCCCCAACTCTTATAGCAGGGTTGTACAACCTAGAGTTTTAGTTTTTTTATGTCTTCAGGCTTATAGATAGTGTTATAGATAGTTGCAGCTAAATTCTGCATGACGTTGGCTGTCCAGGTTTGGACACCCCCTCCCTTATAGGGACAACTCTGTATCTTACTCCAAAAAGGTGCATGTCAGTACCACATAGTAATATGTATCCTTAAGGTAGTACTATGAACCTTTTAGGGAATACACAGCATTACCTGCAGACGTCAGCTCTAAAAAGTGTTAATTTTGACAGCAAATTTAGAGATATTTTACTCATCAGTATCTTTTTTAGTTTTAGTTGACTAAATGTGTTAATTGGTTTAGTTAAAGTGTAATGCATTTATTAAACATTCCTCTAAAACTTCCAAGCTTGTTATACATGTTTGATATTAAGGTTTTATCATGATAGACAGTGTGGAGACATATAACATCACCTCAGTCTTACTTCTGGTGCTTGATAAACATCAAATACTCTGACAATAGCAGGTAAATTTGGTGGCTATCCGTTTACTGATACAAGTTCTCCCTACTATTTATTTTCACTTAAGATGTAACTGACTTTGTTTACGTGAATTCTCATTAAGATGGACATAATTTAGTGTGTCATTTTCCATTCAATCAATGAGAAAGTGTATTAGAATTGGAGCTGAATTGCAGGATGGTAGCTCTCCCGGAGCAGGATTTGCACCAATACAATTAAGGCATCTTGATACCAATAAAGTACTTATCTTTTAAGCACTAGTAGTATATTGCCAGTCTTTTAAGCATCATAAGATTGAGAAGCCACTTCCTTGAGCATGTCCACTGCAGACAGCAAGCCAAATAGCTTCAATAGCCGAAAGATTATATGGGGAAACAAAAGAGACAAGTTGGACCTGATCTCAGGTCAGAACACAGACAGCTCCTCGGCAGTAGCTCAAATCTGGATGATTAATGAATTGAGGTACTGATTCTGTCTTTGTTTAAAAAGAAAGTCAGTCTGGATCCATCATTTTCTCTGTGGCTAAATCCCAATTCACATCTGTCTTAGCATGCGAGTACATTAACTAGAATAAGTGAGTCCCAAACCAAAGGTTCTTAAAGTGGATTTTAGGTTGGCATCCGTGCATAATTTTTGGACTAATATTGCCCACATCTTGGAAAAGTAATTTGTGAAGGAAAACAACTTTTACGGTTGTTGAAAAATTGTGAGGACGCCAAAGCTGCCACAACAGTTTTTAAATCTATGTACATGTTAGTGCAGTAAATGGTTATGCTAGCTAGATACTAAGCTTTTTACAAGCACAAACAATTTGTGACAAATGAATTCAGTATCGAGATGACAGTTTTAGTACTGCATCACCACCGAAGTACACACTGTTTCTTGGATTCAACCAATGTCTTGTTAACATTTAAACACTTTTACAAGCAAGCTATTGTATTATTTTTGAGATATCACAGATGTGAGTCAGAGTGAAACCTCCCTTGCCATCTTTGTTATGCTTCAGAGTTTATTAAGCATTAAGAACATCTACACATCAGTGTATTAGTTAATGAAATGTAATATTCATTGCATATTGTGTTAAAGAAACAGTATAATCTAAAGGGGATGTATTTCTTTTCATGATTTTACAATTCTTATTACTAATATTAAAATGAACATGCGGCTCGAAATGCAATGACAACTGTAAGTAAATTAAAAGATTATTTCCTTTGTCTGGTCAGCAACAGACATATGACTGGAAAAAACAATCTGCCATATAAACATCACACTGATTCTAACATCACACTGAGTAGACATCTCTCAAAGGTCTCAAAATCAAATTTTACAGTTATTGCAGCACAGAGGAAACTGTTATAGTTAGACTGCCTAAATTAATTTCATATTACTTTTGCTAATTAGATTTTAATGCTTTTAAAAACCATCTGCTCATGTGTTCAAGAATTAAACAAGAGGGCTATTCTATCACCCAAATGTTCAGTGCTTATTCACATCAGTCTACATTATTTTTCTCTCTGAAAGATTCCTTCATTTCCAGATGTCCTGATGGCTGAAGCCGAGGCAGGTTTTCTGTAAATGAGGAAAGAGATCTAATGCAGCTGTCTGCCAGGCAGGTGATGGCATTTCACTCCGCCTGAGGTCTTCAGACTCTCTGGAGCTCCAAATGAGAATTCCATCTTTTCACCGGCAGCTAATTCGGAAACACAGCTTCATTATTACTTTTACATCTTTTATCCAGCCCCACTCTCTCTTTCTGTCTCTCATGTTCGAGGCGTGTGAGCAGGCCAGGTCTAAAACATGCCAAATAGGCTAATTTCACCAAGGGATAAATGGCATTAGCAGTGCTCTGGGCCACAGCGTGAAGGAGAACATGCTCACTGAAGCCTATCCACAGCACAATCACACACAATTGCAAAATGCCCAGGAATATCATCTGCACACCAGGGGGTTCATGCATAATGCAGGTAATCTCAGACTGACTCTCTGCAATGCAAAATACAACCCGTCCACAATCTTTCTATAGTCACATCACATCAGTTCTGTCTCTCTTAAAACTCCAAACTCTTCGCTGAATTGGCCTTTCTAATATCCAGCCCTGAGGAAAAGACTCCAGGATTTTCATGATGAAACATTCACTTTTTCCAAACTTTAATGAGCTGTCTTGATGTCTACTGCCTGCAGCAGTTGCTTTCTAAAGGCCTCAATATCCTTTATGCAGAATCAAAGAATGATCTGGTGGTGTAGCATCACTTCAATAAAAGTAGGCCCAAATTAAGTTCCCTTCAAGACTTTAAATGTGTTAATCCACAGATCTGGGGAAGAGGTCAGAAAAAAAATAAAATAATGCTGCAACGAAGGTTCATAGAAGCATGAAGCCTTCATTATGAAAGACGTTTAAAAAAAAACAGGACTCTTTCTAGAGCTGGTCTCCTGACCAAACTAAGCAATTCATGGAAAAGGGCTATGGGATCTTCATCAGTCTGGGCTAGATAATGGCATCTTCTCCTCAGTTAAGACACATGGGGTCCCATCATCTAGTTTGATGAACCTCAATTCCAAGTATAATGTTTGGAGGAAAGTAAGACACTGCTCATCACCTGCAGAATACCATCACAAAAGTAAAGTGGGCTGGTAGCAGTTTTTCAGCGAAAGGGACTGAGGGACTCGTCAAATTAGAAAAAAAGACTAACAAGTCAAAATACAGAGATAGAGATAGAAAATAAAGAGAGTCATAATAACTTAGTCCAACTCTGAAATGAGCAGAAGGTTCACCTTATGACAGGACAATAACCCTAAGCACACAGCAAGAGTGGCTTGACAACTGAAAGATAACTGTGTGAATGTCCTTAAACCCAATCAAACATTTCTGGAGACACCTGAAAGTATTTCAGCCCCCATTCAACCTGACAAAGCTTAAGAGTAGAAGATGTGAGAAGAATGGCAGATAATTACCAAATGTGCCAAGCTTGTCGCATCAACTCAAAAAAATACTGTAAAGGTGTTTCAACTAAGATATATAATGGCATCTTCTCCTCAGTTAAGACACATGGGGTCCCATCATCACATGGGGTCCCATCATCTCTTTCAATAAAGAGTTAGGGGTATGAATAGCTATGCAATGTACTTTTTAAAATGTATTTATTAATTAATTTTTTTTTTTTTTTCCAAAGTTGGCAAAAATCAGTTTTTTTGCTTTGCCATTACGGTGAATGAAGCATATATTGATACTTGAATACTTTCACAAAGCACTGGCTTGAATTACATGTTGACTTACAAAGTAACTCATTACTGGAAAATCAACTACTATAAAAACAGCTAAATTACTGTCACACAAAAAATATATATTGAAGGAGTCAGTGTAGTCAAATTGATACCTTACACCAAATTTGACCAAAAGAGGGTGTCTTAAAAGGCAGCATAATTATACTGCCAACTTTTTGGAACAACCTTTGTGTTAGGAGGAAGATTATCCCTCAAAATGCTGTCTTGGTAGGCAGCTAGGTCTTGGAACAGAATGCAGCACCAGCAGTTGGAGGCCGTAGGCTCCTGTGGTAAGAGAGTGAGTGATTGTTTTACCTCCATGAGCTGGAGCATGGGCTATTTTTGGTAGCGTACACCCAGGCTTTGCATAGCGTACATTTTTGGATAATTGCTTTAAAGTGAGAGACCTAATCCATTGTTTCCATGGCACTAACAGAGCTCTCTTTCCTGCCATTACACTAAATGATACACAGCTGAGGAAAATAAATCAAATAAATCACAGCTACTTCCAATGACCAACCCTCCTCCATTACCACCGGATGACAAACACACATTTCACTTCACGTGCCCCATATGCAGCTTTTTCAGCAGGCACAAAGAAACGGTCTTGCAAAAGCACAATTTATTTAATGCAAACAGGTCTTTTTGTCTCTACAATCCCAGAGGACATCAAATCTCATTGGTAAGTATCTGTCCTAAGTAAAGGCAAGCCATCAATATCGAGCTCCTTTCTTGTGGCGGGGATATAATTCCATTATCCCGGTCCACCCCCACTCAGCTAATGCTGGAGTGATGACCTCAGCGCCGGCTGCCGATGATGTCACAGAGTGGCCTGAGTCAGCGGTCGTTCCCTCACCGCGGTTCTAGATCTCTAGAACTCTAGAGCCAACAAAACGTACCAAGACCACTTAAAGCACACTAGGCTACTGACAATGACTGAAACAGGAAGACCTTAAACTACGCTATTAATAGCATCTCAAGTGTACTGCAGAGTGCAAGAGAAAGTTTAGGGCTTCAATGGTAATATAATCAGGAAGTGAAGGTGGCTCTTTAGAGAGAATAGCTTTCACAGGCATGATTAATGAAAAAAGGCTTGTGATTGCTGCTTTTCTTCAATAGATGACAATCAATTTATCTTACTAAATGTCATGAGTCATGTTTAGACAGTGATTGGAAAACATTTATACACACTTTATGATGCATTAATTCAGCATACTCTTGGAACATAGACTTATGAAGATGAATGTATTTAAAATATATCTATATTAAATGCAAATCTATTAGTGACTGGTCTATAATCTGTTCGCAATATAAGACGTTAAGTATTAAGTCTTGTTTCCAAATCCAACCCTCTGTTCCATTTCTAGTGAGAATACAATCTCAACAGATGTCCACGAGAAGTATTCATTTATATTCATTTATTCATGCATTGCATTCTATTCATTCATAAAAGCACAGCAAGCTAAGAACAAGCTAAGCTTTTTAAAAACTCACAATGTATAGTGAGAAAAGATCAATTACAGTATTTCGGAATAAAGATAAAGTTACAATCATGAATTTAACAGTAAAGCAAAGATGCATTTACATTTGGCTTGTAGGAATTATGATCTAATCCTGAGGATTTGGACTGGCATAAAATAATTAAACTAGTCTTACAAGAATGTTAGTTAAAGCTCTTATAAGTATTGATCATTAGAGAACCCAAATTATAAAGCAGAACTAAATAGGCTATATCAAAATTAAAAATGATCTAAATCAAATAAAAATAAATACATTAATTAAAATGAATAAAGAAATAGCTTACATAATAAAATAATAAAACATATTTATGTTAATGAATACAAAATATATAAAACAGATAGTATATTTATTAGGGCTGTCAAAAATAAAGCGTTAACGGCGGTAATTAATTTTTGTCGTTAATTACATTAATTGTTTTAACGCATTTCACGCGTGCGCAGTGTGCCGAATTATTTGTCAACAAAAGTGGGACAACAATAACCTCGGAGTAACTGCACTTTGCATCAGTGACACGTGGGAACTGAAGTCTTTTACGGTGACTATGTCAACAACTGAG
>JAUCMT010000078.1:828307-842956 GCA_032357475.1 Enteromius thamalakanensis
TGGGGGGGACAAATTGTCCTTCTTTGAATATTGGGGGGGACGTGTCCCCCTGTCCCCCCATAAGATTACGCCTATGCAGATATCAATAGGCTGAATAATATACAATGCAACAATAACCCCTATACAGCCAAAAGTGTTTCTTAAAAAGAAGAGGGTCTTAAAATTACAAATGAGATGTCCTTAATATAGTATAAGATGAGACAAAAATATAAGCGAGAAATTAATATTTTGTTGTGTTTGAGTGTTTTACCTTTGTAATTCAGGAGGGTGATTCATAACATGGGGTTACTGTATAATACCCTGCTCTGAAGTGCTCAGACTTTGTACAGTCACAGAAACCCCATGAGCCAACATTTCATGTGCTGTAAAAACAGCTAGCTTGTCAAAAAATTTTTCACACTAATGCAAAAGCACAACACAAGCTGGTTAATTAAACCACTCATGTACTGCATTTATCCAGTCATGGCTGTTGACCCCACAAAAATACAAATAACGTTTAGAGTTTAGGATGACCCAGGTTTAACTATATCAAGTGTAAAACACCCTTAGGGACCGTTCACATATCGCATCTAAAATGCATGGTCCATTCTTTCTCAATGGGTTTGGGCGCTTGCGCTCCGGAATCGTCTGCCGTTGATAAGCAACCATGAGCTGTGCTTTCTGTGAAGATGCAGAAGTTTCACCAAAAGGATAAATGGATTTACGGCACTAAAAATCACTTACAGTAGCTCTGCTACTAATTTACTTTAAAAATGGCTCTGTACATCTTTGACCAGCTATTGCTTTATTTTAGCTCAACTTTCAACTTGTTTTTACGGGAAAGGAAGAAGCTGATTGTTTGATTCTTGTCACAGGCGCATGGTGCACTTGAGGCATTCTGACAAGTTGCAATGTTTTTATCTTGATGCGGCTATGATTCTATTATTAGCCCACAAACCAAGTGTCTACATTTGAAAAAACGAACTTGAGCATGCAAAAGATGCCACATATGAAGAGCCCCTTATAGGTTTAACCCAGGGTTAAGCATACTGTGAAAAATTGTATACATTTTTTTAGCCAATTAGCACTGTTATGAAGAATTTTCTTACAGTTCTAGTCCATCCCTGTTGAGCATCTCAGGTAATTGGTCTAATAAATGCAATGAATGGAACATTGAAATGTATTTTACAGTTTCATCACTGCACACATCACCTTTAGTCTGAATTATCATTGAGCCTATTAAAGGTGAGTCTTGTAGTTGAAAATTTGCATGTGTAATCTGCCATTCCACATTAGGAATAAGCAGAATTAGCTGTTGGAATGGTGAGTGGAGCAGCATCTTTATCAGTGGAGCACAGATGCAGACTCGCATGCCTCCAGGGAATAGTTTCCTCGATCCATCTAAAAGCCTCATTCAAAGCCGAGGATCAGCTAATGAGATCTGACTCCATTAGTCTGCAGTGCTAAGTGTCCGTCCACGCTTACGCCAGCGCAGGAACAGACTACGGAAATGGGGATCCCTCTCACTAAAGCCCATCTCCCTCAACGTCATATCATGACTCTATAATCCACTCAAATCTGCTCTCACTCGTGCTATAAGCCCACTGCCACTAACCGGCCAATTAGCCATCTGCTACACTACAACTGTGTGTGTGTGTGTGTGTACCTGTGTGTGGGGTTAGGGGTTACTAGTTAAGGGGAACTAAAAAGATAAACTTGTCTCCAGTTGTGTGAATTAAATCCTCTGGACAAATCCTCATTTAGCAAACGTGTGTATGTGTGTGTAATTACTTAACAATGTGAGTGTGATTCCTTAGCTTTGGTTTGTGGACAAATATGTCCCCAGACGTGAGATTGGGGACATCCCGATTTAGAAAAACAGTGGGTGGGGTTTGTGTTTGGTTAGTCTGAAGTCACAATAGTGATTTTTATATATAACAATTGAAGTCTAGTGTGTGTTAGCTAGACAAAAGGCAAAAGAGCATGTGTGTGTGTGTGGGTGAATGAGAGAGATGGAGAGGTAAAGACATTAAAGGGATGGAAAATGCAAACTGGAAAACAGAGAAAACGTGATGTGGCAGACGGACACATGCTGGCTGTCAGTAGAGTGTATTGTGTGTGCTCTATTGTTCTTCCTCACACTGGAGCCCACGAGCGGGGCACAGACAGCGTGGTGTGGGGGAAAGGGGGTGTTCACACATGCACTCACAAACACACACACACACTTTGGCAGGAAGCCAAGGCTTTTTTCCAGCACCGGCTGTGCATGTCTCTTGCTGTGTGTCAGTCTAATCAGACTGAATCAGACTGTGGCATTGTGGGATTTTATCTGCAGTTTTCAGCCTTGTCTCATGCACACATTTACATACATAGAATCATTCAAGCAAAGCATGACCTGTTATCTTTCTCTCTCTCTTTCTGTATATATATATATATATATATATACAAAAATGTAATAAAAATGTATTGCTTGTATAAATAAATTACACTTAAAGAGAGGATTTTACATGGCAATGTTTCTTAAAATACTTAAAAGTTCTTTATTTGTTAAAAAAGTATCATTCTGTAATAAAATATTATTATTATTATTAAATTAATACTATTAATGAAAATTGTTGAGCACCAAATCAGCTAATTGTAAGATTTCTGATGGATCATGTTACAATGCAAACAAATGGCTGATAAAAAAAAAAAAAAAAACAGAAATTAAGTTTAAAAAGACTGTTTGTTGTATTTTTGAACAACAAAAAAGGTAAGCATAAGATATTTCTTTTGAAAATATAAAAAAAAAATTATATAATAAGTAAAATAGAATGAAATAATAACACATGAAAATTGCATTCTCCGTTCCTCCCTTGTATATTTACAGCAAACAGCACAGGTCATTATGTCAATAGCTGCATTTTAACAGTGACTGGCCAACTGGCGAGTACGCTTTATTTACTTGCCAAAGCCAATTTCCACTTTTCCCCTCTGACTACACTGAGTGGAAACAGATCCAGATCTGCCAAAAACCAAACCAGGACTACACCATCAGTACAGCATCATGTTTAGAGAATAAACGCTGATTCATGAATGACTTAAGACCAAATCATATAACTTCAACAACACATTTGATACCAGTAGATACCATCCCAGCAATTGTTCTGAGTGTTATGCTCATATGGTCTGCATATGGTTATATTGTGCATCTCACAGTACATTAAACTAGAGGATCTACATTGTGTGTCTGTGAGAGTGACAGAGAGTAGTCATGTGTGTCAAAGTGATCCAGTCTGTCCAGCCGTATCACTCACAGAGGAAATCTGTCCTCAGGCAACAGCATCAACCAGCTGACCACAACAGACCGCTTTGCACATTCAAACAGATTCTCACACGACCCGGTGGCTTTCATTCTCATTAGCTCTCCCTCATAACTAAGCTCTTTCACTTTTCAAGTCTAAATTTCAAATCTAATTTACGTTTAGGTCAGAACAGTTGTGAGTGAGTGAAATGTGATGTTCAGTATGTCAATATCTAGAGTTTCTACATGAGTTGCAACAGTTATGATGTAAACATCAGGACAATGTCAAGAGAGTATGACATAAACTACAGAGGCACATCAGAAAAGCAGTAGTTATACATGCATGCATGCTTATATGAACTCAGTGACAATTCATTTTATAATGACAGCTTTGTGTGAGGGTAAAAGACTGAAATGAGACACTTTGTATGTGATGTTACGGTCTGGACCAATGGTTTTCCTTCAAAAATCTGAAAATCCATTTTAATCGGATTTCAAATCACATACAAACGTTTGGATCAATTTAGCAAAAAACAAAACAAATCAAAACCTTTTTTTTTCAGTTCAGACAACAAACAACTGAATATATGCCATAGATAATCCGATTTTTGGACTTCACTAAACCCTGTCAAAACCATTGAAGCACTTCCAGACTGGATTAGCAAATAATCTTCTTCACGGCCCTTAAAGCCTGGCCTAACTCCACCCAGTGTATTGATCAGGTGATTGATTATGCAATTAATTAATAACCACCTACAGAGGAGAAAATAGAACACAGATGCTTTACAAACACAATTGCCGAATTTCATCAGTGCATGATTGCCTGATGTTGTGAGCCAGTTTCACACAGTCATTTAATGAGCAGTGCTAAAGCGGACTTCAGAAGGAAGTAACTTCTTATAACAGGAAGGATAACAAAGGAGGGGTCCAAATATGGCAATTAACACAATTATTTAGGAGAGGAGAGAAGTCGTTCTCTAATTTCTCAGCAATTAAAATCTTTATACCAAGAATAGCAGCCAAATCAATGTACTCAGAACTGTAGTGACTCTTAAAATAGTTAAAATAGTGACTCTTAAAATGGTTAAATTATTTTAGAGTACAGTTTAGTTCCTACCTGGTCTCATGGCATAAACCTTGGTGCAATTTTAAGTGAGACACAAAATATGTACCAACAAGTACATATCACTGCAGTTTCCAAAAGAAATGAACACTAAAGACAGTAAAACTCTGACACCTTTCACACAAAGTTTCGATTAAGAAAGTGTCATTTTAGCACAATTACTTAAAGAATATTATATAACGACTTCAAAACAAGATTAATATGCTGGAATATTAGAAACCTGATGCTTTGGCGTCATGCATATCCAGCTTTATATCTGTGGGTTTTCAGGTTACAGAGATGCACTTGAGAGACAAGGAGCTCTGGTTTGAATCCTGTGTAACTACAGTTCAACAAAACAGTTCAAATCTGTATAAAAGGAAGTTGAAAGTAGTAGGGCATATTTCTAACATGATTAACTTTAGCAACAGTCCAAGTTTTTTTTAATTTTGAACCACCCCAATACATACCTATATCAAGGTATTAAAAACGTCCCGGGTTCACGTATTGAATCTGTGTTTAGCGCCACTCAGTAAACATTTCTCTTTAAAACTGCATTGAAATGTACATTATGGGATGCAAAAACAATTTTGCACAAAAGGTGCACAGAGGCACATATTTTTATGAGACCAGATGGTTTTTTTTTTTTTTACATTTATTCTCACTAGTGTGAATATTTATTATGCATATATAAATATTCATTAAAAATATGTTACACTTATATATATATATACATGATATAAATTAAATACGTGTAAATAAATTACATAATAATACATTATAAAATAATGTTAAATATATGTTGTATGTGTGTGTCTATATATACATTTATATAATAAATATACACAGTACACACACATATTGTAAATAAAATGTTTGTAAACAAAAACTTTTTTTTGCATGCAGCAATAATTTTGACATAACATGCTTCATTATAATTTTAACAATGGCACAATATTCAAGCATAGTCTTTCAAGTTAACTGCAACTTTGTGACTGGAAACGTCTAACTTTTTATGACATACAAGATTCAAATGACTTTAACTGGTTAACTAAAGACTTCAGCTAATCTTAAATCAGTACATTCAATTACATTAAAAAGGTGTACTTACAAAAGCACTAAAAATTGAACCTTTTAAATAATAAACTGTACATATGGTTGTAATATATTCCAATATAAAGGGTATTTTTATAATGTACAGCATATCCATAATGAAAAATCAGTTTTTCACAAGAGCACATAGTCCTGTGCTGCTATAGAAGTTAATCTAACTGTAAATACTCAATACACAGGCAGTGTATGAGCCATACGTGGCTGAAGGAGTGCAGTCCTTTTGAATGGATTACTGTTCACTCAGCCACGTAACGTCTTTTCTCTAGGAGGGCAAACACCCACTACAACTGGATGTGGCAGAAGAGAGAGGATTTATGGTCCCATTCAGTCTGTCCCTCTCTTCCTCCATTATATCCTCCTGTCTTTTTGTTGGCCCCAGGGGCAAAGGCTGCCAGGATGTATCTGTATATCTATTGATGACAGCCAAAGGCTGTGTTCGGCAGGCAGATGTCCTCCCTTCCACTGGGTAAAACCACAGTAAAAACCCCTCTGCTCTTTGATACCTCACCCAGACCTCTGAACATCTGCAAATCATCTCAAAACCAACGCTCTGCACAACTCAACAATGCCTTTATGATCAGGCCTTAAAATAGCCTGCTTTGTGCTTTACTTGCTCTGAAGTTGTAGGTGAGAAAAAGCCTCAGTATTGCTGAGTATCATGGAACTGATGGTTAAGCATTTGTGCTGCAGACATGAGCGATATCTAAATAGTGCAGCTTGTTGAGGAAGTTTGCTAATACTTTGTGACTGGATTTTACGTGCAAAGCAGAGGGAAATAAAAATCCCACTGACATTGATGGAGCGGGATATACATCCAAAAACCATCTCAAATTGTTACTATTGTACATTTTGGTGAACTGGTGGTTAGTTTGTCTGAATATGCACAACCTACTTCTCAGGTTTTCCAACAATCTGCTTACACCCCAGTCATGGTTATTTTATCTGTGCTTTACGTTTCTAGAAAAATAGCTTCTAAAATCCTTATAAAATAGCTATGTTTTCCCATGAAATCAGCTTGGAATATCACAGAGACTTTGTTGTGGTCACCTTGAACACGCTATCAACCACAAAACAACACTTTATTATGGCAGCAAGCTCTGCGAAACCATGAAAAAGCCTCTTTAGAAAAAAATATAAAAATCTGTTTCAATCTGTCAACATTTCCACACTTCTGACGTCCGTGAGTTTCAACTATTATTCTTTCTGTAGTTCGTGGGCTTTCTCTGAAACTCTTTGTTTATGCTTGTAGATATGACCTTCAGCTCAAAAACTCACACACTTCCTCCAAAGAACCTCACCTTGAACCACACTCGCATTCAAAAGACTGAAATAAAGGCATGCAGCACAATTGTAACAAGTGGAAAGCAGTTTGATTTGTGTTATGCAGTGTGTGTAGATGTGTGTGAGTGTACCAGAATCCTGACCTATAACCCGCTGTGTAAAGCTGCAGGGTTTATGCATCACTCCTCAGCAGGGGTCTTGCAGCCTGGACCACTTACTTTAACATTAGCATTTCTACCAGCCATTTCCTTTCTGTAAACTCCTGAAACACTGCACATGATACAAGTTCTTGCCTCTGTTCCAACCCTGTAAGTCAAGAGTTGTTGTGACATCATTGCTAATATATGACAACTGCACTCACTACATGTTATAGATACTTATGTCCACTTTGCAAAAACAACAAGAGCAACAAAAATGATTGAAATACATATGTAACAAGGTATTTGCTTGTTACAAGTAGGCATGTGGCAACAATTACAGAATCGCCAGACCTTTCTGTAAACTCCTGATTTCATTGACTAATCTTTCAAACACCAAGAGCTTATAGAAGAGGCTGGTTTTTAAGCAAAGCCTCGCTCGAACTGGGGTAAAGCACACATCCCAGCAAAAAACGTAAACACTCACAAGCAATAAGCATTTAGATTATTGAATATTAAACAGATTAACAGAAATTAGCCAATCAGTGTCCCATGAGCCCTGCACGAAGCCCAGTTAAGTACACAAAAGTGACAGTGATCTCACACTTAGTCAGACTAAATATATGACAATGAACCTGCAATTCTGTCTAAAGCATACAAATTGATAACCAAAATCCTGAGAAATTATGCATGAGAAGTTATCAAGTAGAACTATGGTGGTGTTCAAGAGATATGGGCTGGGCTGGGTTTTCAGACCAGGGCTGAAGCTCATTGTAGCTGTCAATCCCGACAGGATAACGGTACTAATGCTCAGCATCCCCATCACACAAACTGTACCGCAAGCATCCTCAAACCATATAATGCCATTATTTATCCCATTCATTTCAATTTGAATTCGGCTTTCATCTTTTTCTTCAACGTCCTTTTGAGTTTATAAAAATGCATCGCTTTCTCAATGCAGTTTCAATTTAGCGTGCTTTACAAACAAAAACTGCATTGCCAAAAAAAGCATCAAATAAACGACATAAAATAACAGTGAGAGAGAAGAAGTATTACCGATAAAAACAAGAAATTGTATAAAATATGATTCAGTAGCTATGAGAACAAATACAATGAGCAATTGGCAAATTAAAGAGGAATACATTGCGAAGGTAACTGGAGTTAACCGTCATGAAGAAAGGATGAAAATAAGAGCAAGTGCGCCAATAATTGTAATGTGAGCCGGAGATCACTGTCTCTCCATCTCTCCTCTCATCGTACCTGTTTTGAAGAAGGCATCCGTGTCTGAATCATTGGGTCCGTCCTCCGCCGCTTCAGCAGAATTCATCTTTCCTCTTAGATCTCACAGTTCAAGAAAGCGGGGAATAAATCCAGATTCAGCGCTCCATCATCTCTGTATTTCTGTGTTTTAATGGCACAGCCCTCGATCAGAGCGACAAAGCGCAGCTCTGCATTGCCTTCTATTGTCTCCAGATGCGCCTCTCCTCATCAGATCGCTCTTTTCGCTTCTTATGAGTCGGTTCTTTTGAACCGGTTCACCAATTGGACAGATCGATTCATTCGCAAATTGGTCTGATCCGGTAGGAGCGGTTCTCAAAAGCAATGAATTGTTGTTTTGGTGTTGTTTGATTCATAGTCAAGAGCCGGTGAACATGATACTCAGTTGCTGGTTTTCAAATGAGTTTAATAAATGGGGTGCAAAGTAGCCTAAGTGTTAAAGAAATAGGCGGGTTTGTGCAAGAAACAACATAGGCTATGCTTAGCATGACAGCAGCACACACGCGCAAAGGCAAAACATTGTAACTAGCAGAAGCTCTTTCTGCAAAGAAAAGCAAATTAAACAGACATGATCTCAACTAGAGTAAGGCAGCAAAGTGAACTACAAAACATAAAATAAAATTGTTGTAGCCCAACGTGTATGAAGAGTTACATAATAAAACAGAATAAATAATTGCGTTGCATACATTTTCAAAGGTTCACTTGACACTTGGGAACGAGTGTGACGTACCGATGAATCTTTTTTGAACCACTCCACCAAAACGAAGTGTTCAAAAGAACCGATTCTCGGCTATGAGTCGAAGCAGCTCAACACAAAGCGGCGCGCAAGCCCGAGTGTGTCAGATGGGATAGAGCGCGATCCTGACAGTCAAAGCTGATGATGTCATGAATCCTGCATAATGTCAGCGGGTTTGTTGGTCACTCTTTTCTTCACTTATAAATATTTTCTTAAAAGTTAATGAGTTATTTTGAAAACATAAGCCAACTCGTTTAGATGGCCTCCCGGAGCGCCATGAGACTATGTTAGCGGCTGTGGATTCTAGTCTAGTTCCAACAAAAGAGAGCAGAAGGGAAATGTGTGTGTGTGCCCTCCCACTGTGAAATATCACGCCCCCTTCACTCGTGCACTCTTCTGGCTATTGATGAATCCTAATGCTGAGAATATGTATTTTCATAGGAAGCACATGTGCGCGTTTATTCAAAATAAAATAAAACACAATAAAGACAAAGATATGCAAAAAGAATTAAAAATTGAGGTCTTGGGGGAAAACATTAATGGTATGTATAGTAATTAGGCTATAATAGCTAAAAATGGGGTAAATATAATTTGATTTGTATGGATTTTGTTTTGTTGCAGAAATCGGACCTAATATTAAAACATAGATTTCTTAAAATGAACCTTACCTTTTAATCATACCTTTTAAACCAACTGATAAACAGACTGGTTTTTGAGTCTCTTTAAGAGAGAAGAATTAGGATTTACTGCCCCCTGGCTAACAACAATAAATATTACAGTTGAAATAAAAGAAATTGTGGCTCAGAGACTTATTTGTAAATTGTCTTCAAGCATCAAATCGTTAACTATAAGTATATAAAACTAGTTACAAATACTAGATTTAAACCATACGTGAACCTGGACTACAGAAACCAGTCATAAGCAGCCTGGCTATATTTATAGCAATAGCTCGAAATTGTACAACATTGTAACCTTTGGGTCAAAATTAAAGCTTTTTTAATGGCAAAAATTATTAGGACAGTAAATATCATGTTCCTTTAAGCTATTTTGCACATTTCCTACTGTAAATATATGACAACTTTTAGTAATATGCATTGATTAGTAATGTGCATTTTTGATCAGCATTATACATGGCTAAGGACTTAATTTGGATTTTCTAAATATTTAGATTACAGTTTTTCAAATAATTGTATCTTGTTCTATCATAACAAACCATACATCATTTTTGAAAAATTGACCCTTGTGACTGATTTGTGGTCCAGGTAATGCCATAGGAACTGTAATAAAAGAAATAGATAGCCCCTTTTTACCTTAATTCTTCTCTTTTTTTCTATTTTCATGTATTATTGTCTAGGTCAATTTTTAAAATTAATATTATTTTTAAAAAAACACTTTTGTTTAAATTTAAGTGAAAAATGACATTTCAAATCATGTTAATAAAGCATATTAAGAACAAATATTGTCTTAAATGTATCTTAGAAATCATTATTTATAAAAAAAAAAAACATTTAAAAAAATCATTATACATATGGTTTATAATCATGATATACACTAAATATATATATATACACATTGTATCTTGTTTTTGATCAGGACCAAAATGGGGACACGATGTGATTACTCAGCAAACGTCTCGTCATTTTGCTTCCAGTTCTTCCTGTTACCATGGACACTTTTGGCAGTGTATTCTACAGTGTGTGTGTGTGTGTGTGCCAGGAGATCTGTTGTTAGCTGACTCTAAGCAGGCACAATACCAGCTTCCTTCAGCCGCCCCACAGGCCCATGTAACTCAAACATTCAGCAGATGGTTTAGCTATTTAAATGCCAGAAATATACAACCACGTCACACTACTATAGAGTTAAATCTCTGACAAAATGCTGCAATGTGCAAATAAAATTATAATATCTGCATTGATGATTTGCATAATTTTTTGCAAGTCATTTTTTAAACTAAAGGTATTTATTGAAGCAGATAGACTTCTGAGAAAGTTAAGAGAGTGAATCAAACACTCTAGTGCTTATCAAGTGACTTTCTTTATGCTCTGGTTTTCTTCAGCACAGTTTTCACGCCATAAAACTCCAGTATATGGGAAGGTTAAAAAGAGTGCTGACCCGCATCTGTTGGCTGTGAGAGATGAGCCGTGCTGAACAGAAGCAATGACATGTTTATTGTCAGGTGTTGAGGAACGAACTGTACCAAATGGCTCCCCAGGTGAGTTTATTATTGGGTGAGGTGCTTGGAACAGTGAGCACACAGAAGTGTTTCATCACTAACATCTGTTCTCTTTCTCTCATTCTCCCCTTGATACAGTCATTTCTCATCATGTTCAAAAGTAAAAGTAACTAGGAAATCAAAGCCCTCTGACTCTACTGCAACCAGGTCCCTCACTATTTGAAAATGTTAATTTAAAATGCTTTGTATATTGTTTTAAAACCTATTTCAATTTTCTCTGTCTCTCGAAACCTTTCAGTGCCACCACTTGCTACAATGTGAGCTTCTGGAAGGCGATAGAGTGTTGTGAAAAAAATTACAAAAACAAAAAAAGACATGAATTAAAAAAATCTTTAAATGACCACTTAACGAAAAAAACATCGAAAACAAAACCTCTTTAATTATAATTTTAATCCATGAAGATGTCTTAAGGTGCGTCAGAGAGTCACGAAGTCAGGAAATTTATCTTTGTGGCAAGGACTCAGAAAACACTAAATAATTTAAATCTTCCTCGGACATATTCCTGGTAATGATACTATTGCTGACGGCATGCTCTCTTTAGTTATTTTGGTGAAAGTAACTCAAAAGTAATACAGGGGCCAAGTAACGCATTACAATTTTGAATCAGTACTATTGTAATGTAAGGCATTACTTTTAAATAACAGTAACAAGTAATATATAATATATTAAAGTTTGTAAGTAACTTGCACAACACTGGTGTTCAGTGCATCACATCATTAACTGCTGAATTTAAATCTGCTCTCCCGCTTTTGCTGGCGCAGAGCCAGATTGGACACGCTGAGCGCTTGTCATATTATCACAAACATAGTGTTTTCAACCATATACTGCTAGTTGTATGTTTCATACATTTAAAAACACATGAGTACTAGCAAAATCATACATTTATAGTTTATAATATACACGCTAATAGAAACGGCAATAATGATCCTTACAAAAATAATCTGACTACATGTTTTATTAATAGCATATACAGATCGTGTAAGCTACTATAAAGTTTATTCTTCTCCCCGTTTACCGGAGACTTACGTGTTTCGGGAGGAGGGGATGAATTTATGTGTTTTAATTCCCATTACAAATTCATGTTTGACAAAATTGATTGGCTCTGGTCTGGAGGGGCAGTGCCCCCCCTGGCCCCCCCTAAAATCCGCCTATGGTTGTCGCTGATGGTTCTGCCTCGGCGAGTACTACAGTCGTCTGCTCCACCCTGGAGGGCTCTCGAACGGTCTGGTTGGCCCTGGAGGGCATGGTCATGGTCTTGTCGGCCTAGGTGGGCTTCCCCGTCATCTGCACCACCCTGGAGGAGGACTTCAATGTCATGGTGGGCTTTCCTGCAGGTCTATCTAAGTGGTCATCCCCGCTGTCTGCTCTACCCTGGAGGGCTCTCCTGCTGTCTGGTTTTCCCCCTATGGCCGCCTCCGCCGCCTTGTCCGCCCTGGAGGGCACTCAAACTGTCTGGTCAGTCCTGGAGGGCAAGGTCACTGCCTGGGAGGCCCAGGTGGTATGCTCCACCGTTTTCACCACCCTGGAGGGCACATGAACTATTTGGTCAGCTCAGGAGAGCATCATCTCTCCGCCGCATCCAAAGTATGGAGCATCTAGAAGCCGCTCCTTAGAGGGGGGGCAATGTTATGATCTAGCTGGTTGTGGCAGCCCAGGTCACTGTGTTTTTTGTTGTGATCTTGTGCGATGTGATTCTGTGTGGTTGTTTTCTTACTGTTTCCCCTTGTTCTCTACCCATTTGTAACCCCATCTTCATCATTATTGTTTCATCCTCTGCCAGCCGTGTTTGTCCAGGTGTGCTTGATTAGTCCATCTATAAATACCACATCCCATGTCTTGTATCTCTGTGAGTCGATAACATTACATGTGTGATTGTCTTACTCTGCGTTGCTCGTCGTATGTATCCTCGTTTTCTTGTTTTGTTTGTTTAATAAACTAGTTTCCTGCCTCAGAGTTCTCCCTTTTTGTGAGGAAGCACGAGTCTGTTCAGCTCTCATTGTGACAGTTTGCTTAGCGTTGTAGTTAGCGGAGCCGCAGTTATCACAACGTCACAAACACCTGTCACTTCCTGAGTTTGTCTGCAAATGCTCAGAATATCTGCCTGACTCTCTGCCTGCCTGATCTACCTGTTTCATTTGAGATCGCAAAGAACCTATCTACCTGGATCTTGAGTCTGCCTGCCTGCCTACCTGAGTTGATCTGCCTGCCTCTCTAGCAAAGACTGAGTATCACTGCCTTATCTAAAAGACTGAATATCACCATTGCTTTCACTAACGTTCATGTGCCTACTTGCTATACTCACCTGAGTGACTTACCTGCATCGCTCTCCTCTGCCCTGTGAAAAAATAACTACTTACCTGTTTCACATTACCCTTTTGTCTCTGACTTTGACTGAGCATGACAGCGGTACTGTTCAACTGCTTCAGGACACACAGATGGGGGAAGCAAGAAAGCGCAGTCTTGAAACTCAGAAAATGCGGACTTCGAACACTATTGCCTAGCATCTCCTCTCTTCCCAACAAACAGGAAAGACTCCTTCTGCTCACCTGGATCAACAAGGATTTTTCAAACTCTGCTGCTCTTTGTTTCACGGAAACCTGGCTAAACGACGCCATTCCAGACAGCGCTTTAAGTCTTCTGGGATTCCAGCTGTTTAGAGTGGATCACGATGCAGAATCAATGGGGAAAATTAGTGACGGGCAGGACATGCTTTTACATCAATGAAAAGTGGTTTATAGATGTATCTGTGTTAAGGAATATGTGCTGTTTCGATGTGCTCTTTATTAACTTTAAGCCTTTCTATTCGCCGCTGGAGTTTTGTACGTTCATTTTTGTGAGTGTTTACATTCATCTGCAAGCGCATGTAAGCTCAGCTTTACAGAAACTCGCTGATCTCAACACAGAGACTGAGCGACAACACCTGGACTCTGTTACTATTGTTCTTGGGGACTTTAATGAAGCAAATGTCTCACGTGAGCTGCCATATTGTGTTTTTACTATTTTGTATTTTGTTTTTACTATTTTACTGTGTGTGTGTGTGTGTGTGTGTGTGTGTGTGCCTTGTTTAGTCACTGCCAATCTGGTGCACTGTAGAGCTCTGTCACTAAAACAAATTCCTTGTATTTGTAAACATACTGTGCAATAAAGCTCATTCTGATTTTGAAAAGTGCTCCCTTCAAAGTAGTTTTCTTTAAAATACAAATCTTGTGCAATCCCAGACTGTAAACGGAAGCACATTTAAAACTGTAATTTAATTTAGTCAAGTTAATTAAAGTCTGTCGTCAAAATGTTAATTTTCTTTATTCTAGCTGCTCTGAGAAAAAGGCTATTAAAAAGAGTAAGGTGGGAAAAGGTTGTGCAAGAAAGCTATAGTGGTGTATAGTTATAGTTTAAATTCATTGTATTTGATTTCTGTGCCAAAAATAAATACCACACATTTCCCTGATTTACTACAATTTACCCAGTAATATGTCAGCCATATTAAAAAAAATCTATTCATGACACATT
>JAUCMT010000078.1:843056-863241 GCA_032357475.1 Enteromius thamalakanensis
AATCTCTGACTTAGTCCGTGATATCAACGAGTGTCTTTACTTCTTTTCAGATGATTCCAGGGGTAGCAAGGATTCCGTGACACTGATCCCAGCGCAGTTCAGGCCTGACAACAACAACTTTCAAAAGCATCAGTTATAACATAACATTCTGCAACTACTTCTGTTAAAATTAGCCTTTATCGATCAAAAATTTACCTGTAAATCATATTTTTGTGTGAAAAGGAATAAAAGTTGTAGGAGTTTTGCTGACTTATTTCATTTCAACTGGAAACTGCAGCGATTCGTATTTACAGGTTTGTTTTACAGAAATGTATGAGGCACTTACTGTATCTCCAATGAGCCTAGGTTGTAATTCATCATTACAAATTTACTTAAATATAATAATACTATATAGTGTAATAATTTACAGTTGGTCAGTACATTTGGCATTACACTTGTTTTTATTTGTTGAAGTCAGATGTTTCAAATATAATAGAATTATTTGTAAAATTACATGTAAAGGAAGGGCATGTAGAATGTAAGCTTTTTAAAATTAAGGCCTACTTAACAAATTCAAATACTTAATTTTTTAAGAGTATCCTAAATTGTATAACTCTGCCACAATTCAATAATGTTTAAAACCCGGTATCTTTTTGACAAAAAGGGTCACTGTGAATTTGTGTCACATGCACAAACTGTAAAAAAACATAAGTGTGTGTATAACGACATATTACTGTATTAAAGTAATACTACTGTATTACTGTATAAAAGTAATATCAGGAAGTTATCATGGCTGTTATCAGAAGTAGCAGCACTGCTGACTCAGGCTGGAAATCTCTGTGGGAACTAAAGTGATAAGTAGATAAATAAGAATCAAACCACTAACCACATCGAGAGGACAGGAGGATGATTAAATCTGAACTGTGGAGCATGAAGATACAAGAAAAAAGTGCTTTAGTTCTAATCCTACTTTTGTTCAGTTCTTTTGCTAAAGGCAAAATGGTTAAGGCCATATGAAGTTTTTTTTTTAGGGCAAAGATAAGTTTGAAAAGGCTGAGCGACGCTTGACTGCTTTCAAACCTTCTGACATCCCTACACTGTTGGAGGCGGGACGTAGATTAATGTAAACAGTGTAGTGTCCCTGACATCACACAGGGGGATTAGGACCCACACAGACCACATGGGTGAGCACCCCCTGCTGGTCTCACTAACACTTCTTCCAGCAACAACCTAGCTTTTTCAATGTAGGCTACTTTGAAGAATATACTGCAAACAGAATGCATTTTTTTGCAGTTTTTTTTTCAGTTCAGTTCATTTTTACAGTTCATTTGTGTTAAACACAATTATCTAGATTTTAGAGGTATGGACTTTATTTGGACTTCAGAGTTTGTCTTTATATGTAATTGCATAAATAATTATGCAGAAATGATTTGAGTATGCTTTAAAATGACTTTAATGCAACAATCTTACCAAAACTTCAGCTTTTTGAGTGCCGGATATTCTAAATGAAACACTTCTGTTTGGCCATCGCCTTCAGGAAATAAACAGATATGCCTGCAAAATTGGCAGGATTGGGTTACATATGATGGCAGGAAGTGGGCAATTTTGAGATTGTCTTTGGTATATTGCAGTTTTAAAGAGACAATGTTTAACAGTTGTGTTGACTGAATTTGCAAACTTTAGGCCCTGTACAAACACCAGTCACATGTAAACAATGTTAACAATGTCATTTTCACCACAGGGGGTCTTAAAAAGCCATCATTTCTGCCATGATTTACTCACTCTCTTTTTTGAGTGAACCGTCACATACAGAAATGCTGTACAATCTTTCCATCTCTTTTTCTCTCTCTTTCAGGCAGATGTTTTGTCTGGGGATCAGGGCAGTTCTCCTAGAGAGTGTTTACTTTCTGTTTCCTGTGGGTGCTCTGTGTCCGATGCAGTGCAGCCAATGTAGCAGGAGCCTCCTCTTACTGGAACACATTCACAGATAAGAGCCACTGCACGCCTGTGTTTACAATAAACACCCAAATAATGAAAACTGCATACTTTTGAAAACGAATGTGTTTGGTTAAAAGTCTTTGAGGGTGCATAGTACAGGTCCTTTTTTTAATACTGTGCACTTTGTTTGAATACCAATATTGCTTGATATCCTCCAGGTGGCGCAACAGTTTTCTCATTACAGATCCTCAAGAACTCTGTACATCATCAGCAGTGCATTGCTCATAATTTGGAAGGTATATTCCTTTAATTGTCATGTATTAATTATCAATAGCTGACTGCCTCCTCGCAAGATCTGTTTTATCAGTTTGTACACTGATATATCGAAGTCGTCATTCTGAGTTTTATTTTCCATGTCACACAGTCACTTATGTTTTTTGCACTAATCTTTCTGTCCTGGCATTAGTCAATGTTGACAGGAAGGACCATGTTGAAAAGAGTCTTCATGTAGGAGACTTCAGCAGGTGTTTTCAGTATTCAGAAGAACCTAAGTCAACATCCATACACAAACCCAGACACACGGAGACAAGATTGCCATTCCACATGTTACATATATATATATATATATATAGCCTGGCGCTCGCTCTCTCTCCTGCTACACATTAGATCCAAGAACATACATTTCTCACAGCAATATTTCATCCAGGGGATATATTTTATTCAGCATTTATCTATGCTGAATAAAAGTATTATTTTCTTTCAATAATAAAAATCTTACTGAGTCTAAACTTTAAAATATATAGTGTTTTGACAGTATTAGATACAAAATATTAATACACCGCTATATAATGCTACAATAAATACTGGTCACTCCAGTAGTTTAATGTCCAGTTCTCACTATTAACTAACTATAAAATATGACTTTTTGCTGGAAAAGCTCTGCTTATAAATAGATAGTAAGTAGTTGTTAGGTCAAGGTTGCAAACCACAGCGCTTACTCTCCCCAGAATTCTAATCAGCGTCACCTGCATTCACCAGCCCTACAGTATACAACCACACACCACCCCTCAGTCAGTGTCCGGGTTCGTTTTTGACTCAATCAGATACTCCTTGAATTGGGACTACTGAAATACTTACCCTGTACTTACCTCCTTGTTCTCCTTCCTTCCAGTTTGTCTCCTGTGTTCCTAGTGTTTGTGGTGTGTGGTTGTCTCCCAGCTACAACACGTCTCCTCTGTCTTCTGGTGTCAACCTTTCTACGACCATCCTGCAAATGGTAAAGATATCACTATTACTCTTTCTTTACGAACTGAAACTATCTGACTGTTGAATACTCACTCTCAAGACCGGTCTTCTCCGTTCATACTCTTCTGTGCAATTTAAACAACTTGTTACACTCACTTAACTCCTGTGTAGAGTCTGCTTCTGTCAAAGGTGTAGGGTTGAGTTAATATATAGAATATGTCGATGCAGAATAAGACATTAATATGCACTTTAAGTACTAAAAATGACCATACTAATAACTAGTCAAAGTGAGAACTGGTCCTTAAACTAAATGTTATGTAAATACTGCTTTATACATATATCCAAAGGAAGCCTTAGGTTTAACCATAACCATTGAAAAACATGTCCTATATTCACATTCCTCTGGCTTTAAAGGAAAACAGACAAGCAGTAAGGCACACATCTCATTTTTAGTGTGTGCAGTGTTCAGTCCTCCCCCTTCAACTCCTATAACCCTGCGACCAATGAGGAGCTCTCAGCCTGTGATGTTAGGACTCATGCCAGCGAGTTCGGTGCCGACAGGGAAAACACGTTGCTCAGAGTCTGGACGCGCTCTCGCCACTGTGTCCCGCTGAACTCCTGTGAATGACAGACGCGCAGCAGACGGACACTAATCTCTCCAGAGTCCAACACGCCTGTCTGGGTGAGTTTGCTCTGACTCTTTATGCTCTGACTCTTTCTCAGCCTAATATGGGATGACATTTACCTGTAAGAAATGTTAATCTCACGCTCAGATACTGGTTCATCATCTAATGCACTTCTTGAATGGAGTACTTTCGCTGAGAAAGTTTGACAGTAAAACTTAAAAAGAAAGCATGGCTTTATTATTGCTATTTGTTTATAGATTCTAGAATAGATTCGGAAAACACTGTATAAAAAATATATATATTTTTATGAACACAAAATAATGTATACCATGTGGTCACATTTCCAGTTATTCTACATTCTCATGTACAATTACTCCTAATCAACATAAATGTGACGTCTATTCCGGTCGGATGTCTTTGATCCAATGCTGTGGTTTAATTCCCAGAACAGGAAAATTGTCCAACTGAATGCATGATGTATAACAATGCCCATGAGGATGAATGAAGCCTGGGTTTGGTGGGGTTAATGAATAGACTTTTGCCCTTTATTAAGTTTATTATCTATGAAGGGTGAGGTGTATTAGAGGGATTTACTTTCTATAGAGCCCCTTCCTGCTGTGTTTTGTCCTGAACTATGACTGGTATGATCAGTTTTTTAATAGCTTCTGTTCCCTCTCTCCGTCTCCACCCTCCAGATGTGTTAAATTCGGTGCTTAATGGTCATCTGCAGGTTAGGTGTTGCTCTTAACTGGAATGTCTTATCAGAATTTGTTTAGAATATTGCGAGTGTGTCAATAAACACAATTGTTTCCTCTTGTTATGTGTAGACAAATCTATACGAAGTGTTGGTGCAGCTAGCTGAAATTACATTTAACTAGATGCCTTTTTCTTAACAGGAAAGAGCGTATTTGGGGCTAGATTACATTGTTGTATCTGAGGCAGATCCACACGCCATAAAGCATGTTTAACCCTCATCTTCAACTGTTTGTTGAAGTCGTACTACAACTTTTTTTTTTTTTTTTTTACATAACACAGCATAAACAACAATCATCTGGTCTTCACCAGCTTCTATAATTATACAACTCTACATCTTGAATAACACATGAGAGATTTTGTTGTTATTATTTATCCAAAAGCAAAGGAAGCCAAAATGCTGAAACCATGACTGAGCTTTGTTCTGCTCCCTAGTTTCCCTGTCGTGAATCAGGGCAACATAAATTCAGATACATCAACAAGAAAGGCTGTTGTTGTCATCCATCTGAATAATTATAAGGCCAATCATTCATTATTTTCAGGATTCTTCCGGATGATTAACAAACATAGAACAGTGATGAAAATGGGAAATTCCTGTCACGAGCAGACCTCTTTGAACATGTACACCTTTGTGTGTGTGTGTGTGTGTGTGTGACATAGAGAAAGAGAGAGAGACTGAGGATGAGATTGATCAAATTTGACCATCCTTTTTTATGTTTCATTTAAAAACATTGTCATTTTTTTTCTCAATATCAATAATAGAAATCTGCAGACTAAAAACAGAAATAATTGAAAATTTGGCTTTAACTTCACAGGAATTAAAATATTAAAATACAACATATTTAACTGTATTTAAATCAAATAAACATGAAAACATTAATGACTATTACTCAAACTATTGACAAGTAACTTACATGAAAGTACTGTGTGGTAGGATAAAGCCTGTCCTCTAGCAACTGTGGTTTGCATTTTTAAAGTTACAACTAAACAATTCAGAATATTTGTAAAACAATGTCATGAGAACAGACTGACCACTCATTATATTAACAGTGTTTCTCCACAAATACTTCAAAACTCCTGTCAAACACAGTGTTGCATGGAAGGGTGACAATTTGGCCTTGTTTGGCTGCCAAAGGATCCCAAGACTTGCTGTCATCAAGTCACACATGAACTCCCTCTTTATACTAAAGTACCCAAGAGAAAAATATGATGTCATCTGTCTGATGGCCAAAACTGATGATCCCAAGAACAACGGATAACTGAGGGAGATGGAATGAGACGAAACTTTCATTCATTCACTGAAATATTTCCTCTGCCATTTAGTAGAATTATGTTTCCATGTTTCCACTGAGTGGAATGGGTCAGTACAGTATGGTACGATTAGGAACGAAACACCCTAATCCAGCTAGCGTACGCTTACTTGATAGGCGTGGCGTATGATAAAGTGTGATAATAAGCACAATTCTGCCACTGTCAGTTTTAATGAAAAATAATAGCCATTCTAAAAGTATAAGAGGTTAAAAAGGAAATAAAGACAAAAGCAAACAAAATCAGCGCTGTACTCTGATCCCCAAGAGCTCTTGCTCTTGCTCTGATTGGATAACGATATAATCAAGAAATGCAGACCCAACCATGTTAATTATCTGCACGTGCTCCTTCTGAAATTTGTTTGCAAAAATTTATAAATAAATAAACCACAGATTTGAGTTTTAAACAACTACATTCTTGCCTGAAAATCTACACGAGTGACGTTTTGCATTGTATCAAGCAAAAGTGATGTCAACACCATGGTACTGGAACAACATGGTTCTGCAGTGAGTTTTTCTTGACAGTTGTTTTATTGGAATATCATATTAATCAGTAATCATGCCTTTGGTTCTGATTGCAGTTTGGTTTTACTTAAATGTCTGAAATGAGTCGAACTGAAAGAATGTGTTGTAGAGAGAGTGAAATGTGTGCTCTCTCATTCTTTCACAGTGACCTCACTCAATTCAGGTCTTTAACCTGTGCTGTGGATGAACAGACACTTGTGTGTGAATGCATTGCATCATGTGAACATCGGAGGTAAATGACCAGACAGTCATGGAAAACCGCACTGAAAGAATAGATTTGCTAAACTTTAGAGTGAATTGACCTGTTAGTTTGCATGTCAGAGACCTTGCTATGTTTTATAAAACTGTAACAATTGTTATAACACAAAACAATTGTCATTAATTGTACACTTTAAGGGCCTTCTGTGGCCTGTTCCAGGTTCATGGCCAGGAGAACTGTCCCTGATCCCTGTAGATTCCACTGTCACGGCCAGGTGAGCCATTCTAGTTTCACGCAAATTCTGTTCCGCAGTCACTGCCAGTAGAGCCATTCTCAAAACCTGTTCCCGATTCACGGCCAGGAGAGCCGTTCCCATGCCCCATGGAGTCCGTTCCGCAGAATCCTCTCCACTGTGGTCCATCAGTGCAAAAGCTCCACCGAGCTCCATCACTCCTCCGGATCCTCGCCGTCGGTCTGGCCCATCAACTCTCTGTCTCCAACTCAGGCCCCTTCACCACCTGCTCTGCCACCAGTGGGTGGGCTCCTGGAGTCAGCGGCCACTCCTCTTCCTCCATGGCTCCTCCCTCCTTCATCACCCACATGGACTGCTCTGTCCTCCTCCCTAGCTCCCACCCGCCCCTCTTTGTTGGATGTTTTGAGGTGTCTTATGTCTTCATGTCTGCGTTGTATCTTGTGTACCTATGTTGATAATTTAAAGACTCTTTTTTTGTACACTCCGTGACTCCTGCGTTCTCCTTAGGGCAGGTGACTGTGAATATGTAATTTTTTTTTTATGAAATAGTTTACTTTTGAATTTTAGATTTTAGTTTAAAATTAAAGGTAGAATATGTAAGATTGACAGTTGAAATATGTACTGCAAAAACAAAGAAATTCCGCCCCGAATGCACATGTCAGAGTAAAATTACTGGCTGTTGCCATATTAAACAGCTGTGTTACCATAACATGTTTCCTAATGTAACAAGGGGCTGGACTCAGGCAAGCATAGAAGAAACAAATGTGAGCTTTATTAAAATACAGCATGGTCAAAACAGGCTAAGTCCAAACAACAGTAAACGGGTATATCCAAAGGCAAAACAGAATAGCAAATAGTATCCAAGCAATGGTCAGGGCAAGCAGCAAAACGTTGACAAAACAAAATACAGTCCAAGATCAAAAATCCAAGAGGGCAATCCAAAGTAACAAATGAAACAGACAAAACAAAAACAAGGCAAGGCTATGGCAATGGAAGAAAACAGGATAAATACAAGAAACGCTTGGTAGAGTCTGCTTACAGCTAAACAATACTTTGCACCTTCCTGTTTGGCAGGCTCCCGCTTAAATGGCCGCCAAACAGGAGTTTACCATAGAAGGGAGCTATGTCACAGTCAGTGCCGATGAGGGCTCCCTCTGCTGGCTTGGCGTTACACCTAAATATGTACAGTACAATGATACAATATTTATATTACTTTTTTTGGTATTAAAAGAGTCAAAAATTACACGCTTTCATTGATTGAATATGTTGAATATGTTACAATTTCTGTTGAAAAATTTAGAATATACAGTTTGCATTTAACTATATTCCTATTCTTCTATAAGCTTATAAGCAATAATATACAGTAGCTATAAGCTCAAGTGTACTTATTTTTTTCAATAAAATAGTTAAACACTTAAATCAAAATAATTTCAACATATAGTAAATGCTTCACCAGTGCCGAGTGGTTTTGGAGGGCTTGTGTGTGATTATTATTATTTTATTATATTTTATTATTATTATTTCAAATATTAAAATATTTGAGAAATGTTCATGTTCTTAAGGCACTTGTAATGACGTTATTTTTCTGCAGCCCAAGTCACATGGCATTTGCGTTACATTACTGGATGTAACTATAGTCTAGATTCAACATTTGTAACCATGTGAAGAGTGAATTCAGTAAATGTGTCACCATAATAGTTAATAAATTATTCAGATTTTTTGATCCACAGATGATGTTTTTGAAGTACAATCCTGTCCTGGCCTCACAGGCTACAGATAATATCATTAATGTGTGTTTGTTGAATCAGGTCATTATTGACTGGGAGCCATTCTAAACAGCATCAGCTCAACACACACACACATTGAAAATGTACTGTGCCGTGGCAAACTGATAAAGCTTTGGCTCTGTTCATGTTATCAATGCCTCAACAGACACCCAGAAACAAAAACATATGCCTGACTGCGGCTGTGCTGATAATTCACCAGTCACAAATACACCTCACCATATATGGCCATATCATTTACCAGTGTGTTGTTTGCCTGGTTAGAAATTAAAATGTTGTAGATGCACAGAATAGTAGCTTCAAGTCTTTTGTGCTGAGTATGTATCAGCTAGTTAATATACAATGGTTCTTAGTTGATGAGTGACCAGACAGGGACCAGATAGGAACAGCAGCTAAATACAATCACAACTGTAAACGATCGAAGATATAAACTAAATATATGAGCTGAAAGGTTTTTAAAGCAGGCAGCATACATTGCAGAGTATATTTACACTGAGGAGCATAAACAAATAAGGATCACACACTACCCAACTAAGAAATATCATGGCTATATTTCTTAGTTCACTTAAGTATGCATTTAAGTGCACAGTGTGGTCAAAAGTGCACATAAGAGCACAGATAACGTCAAATAACAACTTTTACTGTAAAGTTCATTTTAAATCGGAATGGTTTAACAATCTTTTGTCATGCTTTAAAGAAATACACTTACATATATTTATTTATATGACATGAGTTTCAATAGAAATAGCGTTGGAAGTTCAATGAATATTACATATAATGTTGTACTTTAAGAATTGCTTAAAGGAATAGTTGCCCAAAAATGAAAAGTCTGTCATCATTAACTCACACTCGAGTAGTTCAAAACAAATAAACAAAAGGAAGAAATTATTTAAAAAAAGAAAGAAAGAAAGAAAGAAAGAAAGAAAGAAAGAAAGAAAGAAAGAAAAGAAAAGAGAAAAAGTTTGTAATCAGGCTGTTTTGGGTCACTATTGACTGCCATAGTATTTTTATTTTCTTACCATGGAAGACACTGGTGGCTGAAACAGCCTGGTAACAAACTTTTTATTTTATTTATATCTTCCTTTGTGTTCAGTAGAACAAAGAAATTCATACATATTTGGAACTACTTGAGTGTAAGTAAATGTGAGTTTCTGTGAAATCTGTCAATTCGAACCACTAGTACTGTACCTGCAGACTGGCTCTTACAGCCAACTAGTTTTGACTTCAGTTTGGGGCAAAACTCTAATGCAAAAATTTTTGTTGTTAATCATATGTATTCCAGCTTTAATGTAATTCTAATTTGGCTTAAATTTGACTGAGAATATGGCCGTGCAAGGAGCAAGTTGCAAGTCTCTGTCTTGTTAGTTTATAAACTGTCAACCCAAAAAAAACAAGCATTTCTGACTAATTCATAACTTACTGTAACAAGCTTTTGAATGGAACTCATGAGATATGAGAGATTAGTGTAATATAAGCCTCTTAACTTGGTTGTTTTGGTTATTTAAAGAAATAGAAGGAAAGTAGCTCACTCATTTCAATTTGTGATAGATTTCTTAATTCAGGTCTTTTTGAGATTTTTGGAGAAGCCCAAATAAATGTTCACTTCAAAATATATAAATATAAATGCAAAATATTTTGTCCCATTGTCCCTAAAGTACACAGTTGCCTTTCAGTTGGTTGGTCAATGAATATAACTACCACAAATCACTTTAAATAAGCTCAAGTAGTTGAGAAAGGGCTGAAGGTGGAACACTGGCCTGCATGTGAGTGTTGTACAAAAGAAGCATGTCTGGAGTCTGCCAATAAGCACAATGATGAAATATCTGAACAGAGAGAGAGAGAGAAGGAAAGCCTATCAAACATCCAGCTGTATTTACCTATCCTGTGAGGTTACATGCCTTGCATGCATGCTGCACTCTGTCACATTTCAACCATTTAATTAAAGCTATAAAGAATCCTTTCAGCAGATCCAGATGAAGGAATAACGAATGCACGGTGACTGATTAAGGGCATGTTCACATTGGAGCTTTTAATGCGAGTCTGTTTGTTGTCACAGTTCGGTTTGTTTTGGTTGGTAAAAAATGTACTCTTCTGAACTCGGATACTAGTCACTCATGGAAGTACTTAATTAATTTTGTTGATTAGCAAAATGATTCAAGTATAAAAACATCCTCTGAGTAAGTCTTCCGAGTGCTCACTGCACCAGGCTAATGTGTTCAACCTGGGATGTGGTCGCCCTATGCGTTACAATCAGCAGATCTATTAAAGAGGAAATGGCTATGTTTTCACTTACTGTTTGACATGTATTCCGTGTGTGCTTGTGCTTGTTTGTGTGTAAAATATTCAAGTACATTTGTCACAGTGCTGCTTGTCCACTGGATTTAGGTTTTATATGGTTACACTTTGACTCCAGAGACAAAATGTGACGTTTCAGCCAATATCTTATTTGCTGCATGCTCATAATTCAGCTTAAAATATCAGCCATAATGTTTTGACCATTTTTTTTTTTTTTTAAATGACAATTTTAGGGAAGGTGCATATTTATGATCACCATTTAAAGTATAACATGTTGTATCACTTGATCTGTGGTCAGCTGGAGGGTTTCCATTGGATAATGAAGTAATGTTAAGGTTTAATGCTTGACTGTGCCGAGTAATGTTATTTATTTATTATGATTATAAGGGTTGAATAATACATATTTTTAACTATGTTTTAAGACATACTTATTGTCAGTGTGGGTATAAATGTGACATCTCTTTGTCATTTGCATTACCAAATGGAAATGAAAAGTAATGACTAAACGACTGATAATTGTGAAATTATCTTTAATTCTTCTTTTTTTTTAAACTCTTCTGTTGTTCTAATGTTTGCAGAAAGATGGGTGACGTCCAGTTTGTTACGGGATCTCATGTCTCCAAGACGACTCTGACTCTGGGACGAGGTTCTCCCAGGAGCGAACCCCCTGTTTTTACCCTCCCACCACATAACACCCGTGTCTGCCAAGGGGGTACTGCACGCCTTGAAGGCAAGGTGAGAGAGATTCTTCATAGCCATCCTAGTCTGCCAGAAACTGATCCTCAGTAGTGTAATGAAGCAGACACTGTGTCTGCCAATGAATTTCATTCAAGTCTCCCAACAATAATCTATTTTAGAAACTAGCTCTATTCCAACACCTAGAGAGCTGCCTCGTTGTCTGCAGCACATATAGACAGCTGGCAGTAGTCAACGGGTGGCCCTTCTTTTGACCCTTCTTTTGAAATATCAAGCCATCCTCCCTCGTCCTCATCTGATAGCTCAGAAATCTAAAATATTATGCAAGATTATGTGATAATTTTTCCTCTTGAAAATTCTTATCAGGCACACATCTGTGTTTCATTACACTCTGTCAGTGTTTTGAGGACAGGAGGAAGTGCGTTTTGACACTTATTTGCGATCTCAAACTGACACAGCAGACAAATAAACTGTAAACAGCTTTAACAGGCAAGAAAAATAAATAAATAAAGCTTTTTGTCAGTGATTTTCAGTGACGCCATTTACCTTTTAGTGAACAGTTCCTAAAAGAACCATTTTGAAGAATATTTAGGAATCTAAAGATTATAAAGAACCTTTTCTGCATTTGAAAGGTCCATGGATAAGTTTTCTTTATCAAATAAACACTGATGCCAATGAAAAACCTTTATTTTTGAGGGGTTATCGAGTGGCTATTGTTTCGACACTGGTGCAGTTGTACACTAGAATGTCTCCTAAGCAATCAAGGAGCTTTGTAGTCAGATGTTATAATGAACACAGCATACATCATTTACTCCGGACATCTGAGAAGACGCAGAGTATTATGTTTGTTTTGAAGTGCCACAGCCATATCACCCTGCAGCCAAAGTCTGGTTGCCCACAGAAGCTAAGCGTGGCTGAGCCTGGTCAGTATGGGAGACCTCCTGGGAAAACTAGCTTGCTTCTTCTAGAGGTGTTAGAAAGGCCAGCAGGGGGTGCTCACCTTGTGGTCTGTGTGGGTCCTAATGCCCCAGTATAGTGACAGGCACACTACACTGTCAAATATAACTGTCTATCAGATGGTCATTAAAAATCCCATGACACTCATCATAAAGTGTAGGGTGTAAAAATTTCCCAGGTTTTCCCTCCAATGGCCCTCATCTATTAGGGCCTTCCAATAATCCCCATCCACTTTATTGGCTCTATTTCTCTCTCCTCTCCACCTGTACCTGGTGTGTGGTGAAGTACTTGCACCTTGTCCAGTGGCTGCCATTGCATTATTTAAGTGAATAGGTCTGACTGGTGGTGGCTGAGGAAAGACTCCCCCAGATGATTGTAAAGCGCTTTTGGGAGTATAGGATTACACAAAGTGCCATATAAATACTTCATTCATTCACTCGTACTATCTAAATTAAGGCTGTGGTTTCATGATTTAATTTGATTACGATTATCATGTCAATTATCTGATTCAATTCGATATCACCATGCATGATTATATTAAATTTTTTGTGCATTTGTATAAATTTATATAAGCAGGCAACTTTTAAAATTGTTTAAAAAACTTTTTAAAAATGTATTAAATAGATGATTGACTTTCTCTCTCTCTGTCATTCAGCTCATCAGCTCATTTCAATAACTGATAAACTGTTCAAATAGTTTAATTTTTTTTAATGGGTACCATACTGAATTCAAGCTTTAATCTGGATAAGAACCTACATTCAAATCTAACAGAAGTAGTAGGATTTACAAATAACAGCGTATCTAAAAGTATGAGACAAAAATAAAACAAAAACATACCATTAAGAGACATATTTGCACAGGTTCTGCCCAATCCTTCTTACTAATATACTCCGTGTCTCCATTGGGAAACACTTCAGGACTTTAGAAGTCATCATTGGATTGGTTAAATTATACAGGATTTCTGTAAAGGTGTTTGTCACATTCTTTAACATTCAACCTGGAAAAAAAGATGCTGTAACGCCAAACTTCCTCATTAAAGAAGAAAGCTGTTGTGTTTACACCCGGGACATAAGCACGTATCATATCAATTACAATATTTTCTTTTCTGATATCTTTACATTTTTACGCAATGGTCTGTGGCAAGATTTCCATGACCCTAAACATGACAAGTCACCAAAACTAAATGTGACTGGTTGTTTAACCTGTCAATCAAATAGCCTCTTTGGCCATTTAAAGCCATCCGTAACATACGTGGGCGTTCAAATTTATTCGCAAGAGCTTTATTTCAGAGGTCAACAAACAGGGTCAAATTCCCAGGCAGACAGGTTCAACGGAGAAAGAGCGAAATCGTGGTCAAAATACAAATTAAATGGTCGAAGCAGGCAGTGAACAATCATAGAGACAGATAACAGAACAAGCTTAAAAACAACAGAAACAACCAGGGATGCTTAGAAATCGCCTATGCAGGTCAATACTTCGCACAGAACTGATGCGAGACTATTTAAGCAGAGTCCCAATGACAGAATGGATGAGATGATTTGCAGCAGCTGGTGATGATACTGAGTTCTAGCACGTGTAGAGGTGCAGTGGCTGATGGAAAGAGAGAGTCTAATAGAGATGTAGTGAATGCAAATATGGGTCCCACTTTACAGTATTTTAAGTGCCCTTAACACCTGTGTACTTGCCTAGTAACTACAGTAGATGTGTAACTAGTATGTAACCACTGTGCAAGTACACATTATTACATAGTATCTATCTTTATGTGACTACACACATGCAACAACCCTCCGAGTGATATATGATAAGTACAACTGTGTAACAGGACACTGGTAACAGCACGTTTCCTCCCTCAATAAGTACTCATGTAACATGACATATTTAACTACATTTTGTAACAACAATATGTATAAGAGGAGTTGGAACAATTTGATCCATGGGCTGGAGATTATTTAGGGGTATGTTAAGTGGGAGGAGTTGGATCTTGAGTGGATGGAGATGGTGTACCACTGTAATGCCAGTGTACTTAACTACTCAGGAACTTAATATAAGTGCAACATTTTGGACACCAACCACTATTTATATGTAAAGCCTAACTTACTGCCTGCTGCTGTGTAACATCAGCAATTACATGCTAAACCCATAGAATCTGTTTACTTAATATAAAGTGTGACACAAAAAGTGTTGTTAGTTCTGTTACATATTTGTACTTATGCATAACATTAAGTGGGTTGCAACATATATATGTAGTTACACAAACATGAAAGCTGATACTATGTGCAGTACTTACATTGCGTTTACATACTACTGTATGTATGCATCTAGTTACTATATAAGTACACAGGTATTATGGACACTTAATATAAGTAAATTAAAAAATGTTTTATTTTGTTATTAAAAAGAAAGTCTGCAGCACATTCACTTTTGCTCAGATATTTTGAACTTATTTATACTCCTAAACATAGAACTAAAAACAGCATTGAGTATGTCAGGACCCCACTCCAACTGACAAATTACCACCATCATTTGACATTTCCCCCCTCAAATGCGAAAATTTATGCATTTCAAAAGTGCACAAGCTGTGCTCATAAAGATGTCATAAAGTCATGCTACCCCCCTTCTTAATTACATAATAACAAATGGGAAATGTTTCTTTCACCCGGGGATAAAAGCAATGATTATAACCTAGGGTCAAAAATATTTGAAAAGCTCTAAAGAATGCTGTTACTTTTCCAAGACTTCATGCTTTGAACTTTTGAATGAAGAACTGATTAAAAATATCCAATCCTTCAATCAAACAAAGAGACCACAAAGATTTACGGGTAGTTTTCAGTTTTAAAGCCTTTTATACTTATACTTAGTTAAATTCAGTTGCAATTTGAGATTGTTGTTCAAAATATGATTATTTTGTTTTGTTTAGGCTACATACTAATGGCCAAAGCTGCACTTGATAGCAGTGCAAGATACAGAAAACTCCTTTCACTTTTGTAACTAATCAAACTATTTTGAAGGAAAAAAAGCTATTGTGAATCAGCACTACAGTTTTCTTTGTTTTCCTCAGTTTCTTTGATGTCAGCTTAGTGTGTCAGAGCTTTAAAACACTTAAGCAAACAGCCACAGCAAATACAGTACTTCTCACAGTTTCTTCAGAGGATATAAAAATTGAGTTGTCTTCTTTATTTAGTATAATTTATTGACATGTAGAATATCAGACATTCCATTTAAGGTCACACAGTCTTGAGTTTCTGAGACTTTTGCTACCTGTAGTACTTCCATATGGCGTGGGGGTTTTCTGCAAGTATAACTCTGAATTGCTCCTCGAGCGTAAAGTGTTCTAGCAGACACAGGAAAGCCCTGAGCAGGTACAGCTGCTGAATTGGAGTGAATTTGTTAAGGCTGTCAGTGGAAAGTCTGACAGGATCTCCTCTATCTTCATGTATTAGCACTTTGGCAGAATTTACATTCATTTTTTACACAGACAGTGTCTGTTTTTGCTCTTAGCTAACATTTCTAGGCTAAGAACAACATCTGAAAATTACACACAGGATCCAGCTTCATGACACAACATAATGCACTGCACATATTTAATTTGATTGAATTAATTTTATTTAATTTCTCATTTATATTGTCCGTATAGCAGGAAGTAATGTTTGTGGAAGATTAAAACAAGTAATTTTTTGCAGCTTCATTTCCAAAAATGCAATTTTTGGACTGGTGTGGCACTTTTGGAGTTTGTGATAATTTTCATGAAGGTAAAATGAACATAATTTGCATTGTACTCTTTTGAAAGTTGAATGACGTATTCTTCATATTAAAGGGCAGAATGTGACTTTGAGGTTGTGAATCTCACTGTGTTGGGGTCTGTTCTAGCAGTTCTGTTAGACAGCAGAAATAGCACAAACAGGGATTAAAATACCTTTGTCTTGTGACTCCTAGTTTCCTGTTGTACTCCTGTTTTCTTTCAGGGCACTGAGAGGTGAACTCAAGCATCAAAAGTTACACTGACACATGGTTTCACTGCAAAAAAAAAAAGTTGAAAGGGATAGTTAATCCAAATTCCAAAATATCCTCATGGTTTTTGTCCCCTCACTGAATGTCCAGTAAACTGCAACTTGCAAGATCCACAAAGGTGAATAAATACAATACAGATTGTGTCTAGAAAGTTTCACACCTAAAAAGTAGTGCATCTGTCAGGGTGTATGCGCAGGCAACAGGTGGAGACTTGAGCGTTGCGATAAGACAGACTTTATTTTACAAGACAACAAACCATACATACACAAAGTAACATTGACGATCGACACACGGGAGAGAATAAACACTAGGGATGATGCAGGACAGGTGAGGAACACAGGTGGCAAGGATGAACTAATTAACTAAACAAGAACAGGAACACGATCATATATGGAACACAGGAAAACCAAATCAAAACCAAGACAACCAGTGACACATAACACAGATCTGGGCATGACATCATCTCCCCCTCCCAGAAGGTGCACCCTCGAACCTAGAGACATCCATAAGGGGAGGGTGGGCGTCCTGGAGGCTGCATGGGGCAGAGTCACTAGATGTCTCCAGCATGGCATCGTAGCCTTGGCGGGCCATGGCGGATCAGGAGCCTTGGGCGGCTAGCGCCAAATCCCCTCCCTACGCACCACTTCCACGACCGTAACCCTTTTACCCTCCAAGCCCCCCAACAAATTTTCTTGGGGAGGTTAGTTGACCATAAGGGCCCCGGGTTTTAGTTGGGTGGCCATAGGAGGAACCGGAACTGAAGAAGTGCTCTGGAAGCGCAGACTCACAGGGGCGCTCTTGCAGTGTGAACTTATGGGAACGCTTTTGCAACACGGGCTCAGGGAGGCTGGAATTGGGATCGGCTCTCCTGGCCGAGACTCTGGAACTGTGACTGGGACGGCACTCCTGGCCAAGACTCTGGAACTGGTCTTCGTCACAGCACTCCTGGCCGTAACTCTGGAACCAGATTCGGGATCGACACTACTAGCTGAAACTCTGGGACTGGACTCGGGAACGGCACTCCTGGCCATAACTCTGGAACTGGACTCAGGAAACTGCCGATCGGAATACATACATACACAAAATAACATTGATGATCGACACACAGGACAAAATAAAATGGGCTTATAAACACTAGGGAGGATGCAGGACAGGTGAGGAACACAGGTATTGTTTAACATTATTGATGTTATCATCCAGCTCAGTTCAGTATAAACAGTATTTGTGGAATCAAGTTCACAATATTGCAATTATGCATAGGTTACCTGGACTTCTAGAGAGGAGACGGATAGAGCTGGCAATCATTTAAAAATTAAGAATGAATTCCAAAGTTTTTAATTTATTCTATAAAATGAAATTCATTCTTCTTTAATAACCTTTTCAGTTTAACATAACTAATTTGCCTCCCTTTGCTGGTTAAAAGAAATTTGATCTTGACAAGTTTGATTATTTTCCGTGGACCATTTCTTTCAGGCAGTTTATCAGTAAATCAGTTAAAAAATGGCTGCATAATGTGCAATAATATTTTTGAAAGCTCTGTATGCATGACAAACAATAAAGCCATGTACATGATTCTGATTATCACATTTCATTGTTTATTTGCTTAAATTAATGAGGCTTGTTGTCACCATTTTATCCTGTTATCCTGCATGTCAAATGGCTTATGACTGACAAATATTGACTGACAAGCTTCCTGCATTACAGTTATGACCCTAAACGTTTTGACAACACAATCTACACACTGATACCATCTGTGGAATTTGTTATAGCTGTATGAAGTATTTAAAAAGTAATAAAAAAGAAAAAATGTTTTCATGTTTCATAATGAGGTTTGACCACTATAATATATACACTCTCAATTACACTATATTTTAAATATTTTTTTTTGTAATTTGGGAACCCTTGATTCCCAAGAAGTTGGCCTACTAACTGGGTAAAGCTTGATGCATAATAAAATAGATTTAAACATAAATGCGTGCACAAACATAAACCTCTTTTGATTTACTGTGGAGTGTAAAGTTCAGGGGCAGCGTGTGCAGAGACCTTTCTCTGGTTCTCATGAGAACAAGTTACATTGTGATCACATCTCATAGAATAAGACTTAAGGACTTTAGTTTATCTGTTTAAGAGCCACCCTATTAAACAGAAAATTACTAAAATTAATAATTACATTATTATTTAAAAACACTTGATGAAATTGATTATGGTAAAATGAGCAAGCTAAAAATCTTATTGTCGCATTTGCTTTTGACATTTTACAAGATATATGTATATACTGTGGCCGTCTGAGATCACTGACCACAAACACACACACAGACAGACAAGGACAAAACCTAAACTAAAACTACATTATTACTTTTATAGTGTAGAGGGAGACATGCTCTTCGCAGGACCACAGCAAGATCCAGTTCAGCAGCTAATCAGGAAAGAGAATCCACAATAAAACTGTCAGACACCTCTTTTGCAGGGACGAAGAAGCACATAAATCATTTCTTATGGCTGGAAAGAGCTGCAGTGGCAACAATATATCATGCTTTAGACGTTAGGCCTTATTTTGGGTTTGGAAGACTGGAAGTGTCTGCAGTTGTTCCATCAATATTGTATAGAAAAAAACGTTCCAAAGACAAACAATATCAGTCATTATGCTTTAAGTATTTGGGAGTGGTGTCTATTATAAAGAAACAGGTTTGGTTTTGTTGATTTTGAAAAACTTTAGTTGCTAAGGTGCTGACCCAAGTCAAAAGAGCACTCTCCCACGTGTTTTTGTCTTTAGATATGGCTGGGCTCTCTTTTTATAATGAGTTGTGGAGCCAGGATATTTGGGGCCAGATAGGGGCCCTCAAACAGGAGGAAGAGCATTCCATGGGGATATAATCCCTAAGTTATAATCAGGGTGTTTACAATCCAGCAAGCATTCATTATTTATGTTATTGTTTAAAACATCACGGTTCTTTTCAAAACGGTACGTAATTTTACTATAACTCATGTATTACATACAAGGCTTGCTTGAGTTTAGTACTATTAGTTTGTCACTAACCTATACTATTATTTATAAAGATTTTAAAGATAATTTCTTACTATGCATAAAAACTTATGTTTACCAAAATATGTTGATATATATATATGCAGTATATAAATATCTACAGTAGGTATATAAAGTATTCAGAGCCCCTTAAATTTTTCCACTCTTTAGTATATTGCAGCCATTTGCTAAAATCATTTAAGTTCTTTCCCCCCCCCCTTATTAATGTACACAATGCACCCAATATTGACCAAAAAACACAGAAATGTTGACAAATGTTGACTCCCGTTAATCCACTCTGCCATAAAGCCCCGACTCATGAAGGGCAGCAGTGATGGTTGACTTTCTACAACTTTCTCCCATCTCCCGACTGCATCTCTGGAGCTCAGCCACAGTGATATTTGGGTTCTTCTTTACCTCTCTCACCAAGGCTCTTCTCCTCCGATAGCTCAGTTTGGCTGGACGGCCAGCTTCAGGAAGGGTTCTGGTCATCCCAAACTTCTTCCAACCTTATGTGCACCGTAACCTTGGCCAGATCTGTGCCTTGCCACAATTCTGTCTCTGAGCTCTTCAGGCAGTTCCTTTGACCTCATGATTC
>JAUCMT010000078.1:880754-903889 GCA_032357475.1 Enteromius thamalakanensis
ATCTAATCTCCTCAAAAACCCCCAGTGCTCAAAGACGAGAACTTCTATCATTTCTCGGGCACCTAAACTTTGCTATGTGAATTATTCCCCAAGGTCGCCCCTTCATCTCCCACCTGCTAACTCTAGCCCCCTCCACTTCCGCCCTAAAGGACAAAATCAGCCCTTTGCCTCCACTAACTTCAGCTCTGGGTATCCTTCCTCTCCCAAAGGAACGGCCATTCCTTCTTTTATAACGCGTTGATTTCTTCCCCCTGTTGATATTCAGTTATTCACAGATGCAGCCCTTTCCATCGGGTTTGCAAAACATATCCCAGGGAAAGAGAACGCCATAACTAATGCTTTGTCTCGTTTTCTCTTTCAAAATTCAGGACGCTTGCCCCTGATGCCGATCCCCAGCCAACCCCAGTTTCCTTATTATTCGCATCTAATATTCCCTTGAATCACCCCCTAAGGCCACTCTTTGAAGCTTCCCTTAACTCCATTCTCAACGCATTCGGCCCCCGGATCTTCCAGTCCTACCTCACCGCCTGGAAATCTTTTAGATTATTCAATACCAGCTTCAATTTGCCATTCTCAGATTTCTCGCTCCTCGCCATCCCCTCATTTATCTCTTACCTCTATACCGTCAAAAACCTTTAAGCAGACTCAATCAGATGCTACATGAGCAGCTTGCAATTTTTTCATAAATTGCTCCTCAGATCGCCATCCCCACACACTAGTCCCCCACAAGCCCTTACACAATCCAACGTGTTTAAAATTGATCTGGAAATTAGAAGCTGGGCATCCAGCCAGAGGAGAACTGGACCAAAGATAAAGCCTGGTTCTCCCAAGGTTTTTTTTCCCCATTCCCTCATGGATGGGGTTTTGGTTCCTTGCAGCTGTCACCTCTGGCTTGCTTAGTTGGGGGCACCTGATTTCCAGTGATTATCGTTGTCTTGACTACAGAGACCGTCTCTGCATTTGATAAATAAAGTTTAATTCTCGTCATTATACATTACCCTTAGTCTGTTGTTCTATTTGATAATGTTCAGTGCCTTGCTAAAATCTGTATTGTTAAAAGCTCTTTATAAATAAAAGTGACTTGACTTGACTTTCAGTTGATTTTTCTATATTTTTTTCCATAATGTGTTTAATCGTGGCAAGTTTGATGTGTTTTGTATGTAGGAAATCCTGCTCCTGAGGTGGTCTGGCTGCATAATGGAAAAGAGATCCAAGAGTCAGAAGATTTCCATTTTGAGAGGAAGGGCTGTCAGTATACTCTCTTCATTCAGGAAGTGTTTCCCGAGGACACAGGGACTTACACCTGTGAGGTGTGGAACGAAGCTGGAGCCACTCAGACTGAAGCCTCACTCACGGTACAAGGTACAAATCACACTTTTCCTTACATTAAAACAATACTTAATTAAATACATTACTAAAGCAGGTGTGATCTGCAGCTAGGTTCTTATACTACATATGATGATTTAATTGTTGAATATGGATGTGGATCTCCAGTGGACTTGTTTGTTGCTCACAGAGCCTCAAGATGGAGTTCAACCCTGGTTCATCACTAAAACCAAGTCCACTGTCACCTCCCTGGGTCAACACGCTCTGCTGTCCTGTGCGATCGCTGGTGACCCCTTCCCTGAATTTCTCTGGATGAAGGATGGGCAAGTAATATCTGGAGGGGGAGACTTTGAGATCCTACAGAAGGAAGATGTTGTCTCATTGCTCATCAGGAAAGTGATGACACACCATGCCGGAAACTATGAGATTCATCTCAAGTAAGAATTGTTTAAAAAATAAATAAATCGAAGCCATTGTTGTTTGGAAATATTGCCACTTTTTTTTTTTTTTCTCTCAATTGCTTACACGCAATTTCTTTCAGTTTCTGAAAGCTGACACTTTAACACCAGAAACACACACCAAATGTGCAAAACCATTCGCTGATTTCTGGACTTTTTTCATTTTTACACTTTTTGTAAAAACAGCACACAATTCTCAAAGTAAAAGTCTAAAATCTAACAGGAATTAATATTATGGCAAAGGTGTTTGCAAATGTTTGCTTCTGAGATGTGTTTGTGATATTTTGAATGCAGTGCTTTATTTTGCAAAAGATGTAAGTGATTTTAAATGTTGTGTCTGCAATTCTTGGATTTGTGTGTTAAGGTTTTAAAAAATATATAGGCAAGGTTTTACAACAGCGTGTAAGCAGTTGAACAGAAACTAACACATACTATAGTTATTTTATACTCAGAAGTGAAGCTATTTTAGATATAAAAAAGATTTTAATATTGTTTCTTAATGTTTTTATTTTATTTGTTTCTTTGGATTCCATGGTTGATCCTAAAGACAAAACTTTATCAAATACACTTTACCACATAAAAAACTTTCTGATATCTACAAAAATATTCTGATATGTTTTACATTGCAAAATAATTTTTATGACGACTATATTATTTTAAATATAACTATTATAAAGTATGCATCATGAAGAACTACATCATGGCATTTGTTTAAATGTTTTTTTGTTTAAAATCTATGCAGATTATAATAATAAAACCTGGCTGTGTTATGCAATAAATATATATATATATATTATTTTTTTTTTGGTTAATAAAATCCATAAGATACATGCTTTTAAGTTCACATGCAATGAAATTATGCTTGGAGACAGTGCTGTCATATGAGGAAAGGTTGTGTTTTCTTAGTTCCTCGTTTACTTTAAAATTCAACAGTTTACAATAATTGAAATCTTCTGTTGACCTTAGGAATAAAGTAGGAGAGTGCAAGTCAGTGGCCGTTCTACTTGTCAGCGAGGACTCCACGTCATCTGCTGATGATTCTTATAAATGGTACATTCTCCTCCTATTTTTGCTCTCCTCTGCCCCAAAGCTATATTTACAGGACTGAACTTAATCTACATAATCTCTCTTTATAACCAAAAGCTCTGTTGATGCTTCCTCTCTCAGCTTTGCTGTTGTGTGGGTTCGTCTAGGGGCCTCATTCGGATCTCATTTCCCTATAAGGTCTCTGAAGTCATCTCTGATGCAACTCTGTTGTGTTTAACTAACTCTCCCCCTCGACTGAGCTGCTCTCCGGTGTGGGCTGAGCTAGTTGGGACTTTAACCATCTCTGTGTTTTTTTCCCACTATTCTTCCTGTGGCAGCCGAGGGGTGGAGAGGACTGCGCCAGGCAGGGGAGGACAGCCGGAGACTCCCAGCTCCCAGCCACTCTGGGAACACAACAGTCAGGATCAAGAGGAAGAGCAGGAGGGCTGTGCTAACCGTGGACTTCTCAAACGTCGCGTGGAGATTAAGGAGCATCGGGAAGACCAGATCCGAGAGCAGGAGGCTGAACAGATTGACTTCAGAACTGTGCTCGGCCGCAAGGTCACCACTAAGAGCGTCTCTGAGGAAGACCTGAAGGAGATCACGGCCGAGCAAATGGACTTCAGGGGGAACCTCCAGCGGCAGATCAAGCCCAAGACCCAGACAGAAGAGGAACGCAAAGTCAACGCTCCACAGCAGGTGGACTTCAGGGCGGTGCTGGGAAAGAAGGGAAGCCAAGGCCCAAAACCTGGTCTCGAATCCCCCGTGAAAACACAAGCCAACAAAACTGAAGCTGTTGACTTCAGATCTGTGTTGGGCAACAAGAAAAAACAACCCAGCCAGGACAGGAATGGAGAAAGCCAAGGCAATAAAGACACCAGAGGAAAGGAAAATGATGTGAACTGTGTGGACGGAGGGATAAAAGAAAAAACAGTTGGAAAGAAAGAGCCTGTTTTTACGCAGAAACTGAGGGATGTGACCGTATTCGATGGGGAACATTTGCATCTTCAGTGCCAGCTTTCATCCGAGTCTCCTGCTAAAGTGACATGGACGCTTGACGGAAAACTCATCAAACCATCCAAATTCATCATAATTGCTAATGAGGGTCAGTGTTCCATTTCATTTTTGAATTTTACGTAAGAGGACTACTTTGTTGTCATCTATCATGGATGAAGTCTGGCATTGAGACGTTCATCAGCCCTGTTGAAAAATACAGCTGGTTAGGTATGTTTTGAAGCCTGGTTTGAGCTGGTTTAAGTCGGTCCTTTGCTGGTTCTGAGCTGGTTTAAACTGATAATGTGCTAGTCCTGAGCGGGTTTAAGCTGGTCGTGTGCTGGTTCTAAGCTGGTCATAAGGAGGACCTAGTTGCTTAGGACCACCTTAAACTAGCTCAGCAAAGGACCAGCTTAAGCCAGCTGTCATGCTTCAAAACTTACCTAAACTGCATATGCATCGATTAGTTTGTATGCTTGTGTATGTGATTCAAACATCGTTTTTACTTTATTTTGATAGTCCTTTTAATACATTCTGTTGACTATAAGTAAAGTTGCACCTACATATCTCCTAACTATAGTGTTAGTAGATTATTAATAGACTGTTAGGGTTATGGTTAAAATAAGTTGACTTTTTTTTTTAAAGTTACCTATACCTATAGTAGAATGTCTTTTAGGAGATCATCACAATAAAGAGTTAGCAAATATTAATCATCAGACAGTCTACTAATACTCTAGTAAAAGTATGCTAACATGTAGGTGCAAAGGTACTTACTGTCAACAGAATGTTCAAAAAGGTCCATCAAAATAAAGGACTAACTATGCTGCTGGAACGCAATAAATGCACAAACACTCCTACAATGCAACATTTTCAGTCAAACAGGAGGACCAGAACTAACATATAGTCTTTTAAGAGTTGTTACATGAAATTAAGATGGCAGGAGTCTAATGATTTTTGAGATTTGATGAGTAAAAATCATTTGTAGGTGTAGAATGAGTGATGTGTGAGTGTTTGGACACCTGTGCCATTACTAAACCTGTGTGTTTAATAAAATTTTCATCTGACTCAAGTATATCAGTGTTGTGCCCAAGAGAAGTTGACCTGGGTACTTGCAAATATCTGACTGAGTGTGCATTTAATGTATGGATTACAGCAATATTAAAGGTATTTTCTACCAACAGCATCTGTCATTTGCCCCATAGACATATTTGACCTTATGCAACAGATACTTTCAAAACAGGTTAACTTTCTTTTAGATGAAGGGACTACTTTAACTGTATAAGAATGACCATTAAATGTGTGTGTGTGTGTGTGTAAGCAGGTGGTAAGTGCTCTCTGACCATTGATAAAGCCCTGCCTGAGGATGAAGGACAGTATGTATGCAGGGCAGAAACTAACGAGGGCAAGACTGAGTGTTCCTGTTTGGTCCTAGTGGATGGTGAGTCTCGTACCAGCACAATAAAGTTTACAGCATGCTCTTCCTGTATCCACTGCATGGAACTCTATAGGCACTTTGAGAGATGAGGTGTAATGTAATGTCAAAAGTAAAAAATTTTAAATTATTTTATTTTATTTATTCATTTTTTTCTTTTTTGACACCAACATTTTTCATTCAAAACTTGGAAGTATTATGGTTTCAGTCTGTCTGTTTTGGGCTGGGCAGTGTGTTTGCCCATATCCCTTGAGTCTTTGTCTGAGCTCTGCATCTTCCGGTAATTACTGACCATATCAGCCTTGCATGTCCTTAGATATCCCTTTTTCACTTGCAGAATATGTCTAAATATCTATGTCAAAAATGTAGTCAACAAAATAACATTTGACGTTGGACTATTATTGAAAAATATTATAGTCCTCAAAATATTTTTCCATAGCCCAAAGGTTGTACTAAAGTATAGTATAACATAGGCTAGCATAGTATGCATAACATTCCTTGCATGTCCTAAGAAATCCCTTTTTCACTTATATGTCTAAATATCTTTGTCCCACTTAACCGACATTCATCTCTGGATCTCTATTTAGCCTTACAGGCCATATCCCTATGAAGATCTCTAGAAGAGTCTCTCTTGTTGTGTCTCTGCAATTGTCTCTTTCTCTCTGTTCTGGTTTTCAGGACATGTCTTTAACACTGTTTTGAATCTCTTTTTTTCACTTTAGAGTATGTGTATAGCTGTGTTTTGGATCTGTTTGTCCAACTTAGCAATACATTTCCCAAAAGCCTCCCTAAAACATTCATTTGTCCAGGAAAACTTAATCTTTCTGTTTTTGCTATCCTGTCCCAACAATTGTATCTAGATCTGTTTGTCTCAACTATATGACATTACTTTACAGCTCTTTTTTATACAGTTGCCTCTATCATCCTCATCCTGAGATGTTTAACATGTTTAAGACCAGAGGATATCATTATTATCAATGGCAGCATGCTGATTTTATTTAATTTCTTTAAACATTATTGGTTACTTGCATGAACAGCTACAGTAGCACAGCTGCTTTGGCGTCTTCCACTTTTTAACCTCAGGTTTGACGTTTTGGCCTTGGTTTTGGTCTTGGTGAAAAAAGTGGCAATGATAAAATGTTCATGGACCTTCAAAAGAATTTCTTGATGTAATTATTTGCCATTTTTTTGGTTTGTAGAAGCTAAAGAGGATGCATAATATACTGATTTCATGGTGGTCACATGAACTTGATTCTAATTTTGTTCTCTTTGTTTCTGTATTCTGTCTGCCTGTGTTCAGATCCCAGTGTCTCCACACCAGCTGATAAGCGGAGCAGGAAGCCCTCTACCCCGACCACAGAGAGTGAGTTTCCAAAATATGTACTTCCTTTTTTATATCCCAATATGGAGTGGCGTGGGAGATGTGAACCTTTCCCACTGCAGCACACACACACACACACACTGCTATGCTGCTTGTAGCGTTTATAGACACTATCACTAGGGATATACCACTGAGAATAATTGCTTTTTAAATTACTTTATTTATACACAGTGTTGTTCAGTTGTTTGACAATCATGTTAAACTTTTTTATTTAATTAAAATGAGATTACACCAACACACACACACCAAATCTGCAAAACCATACACTAATTATTGGCCTTTGACGTTTTCAGTTTCATAAAACACTTAAACACAGCACCAAAAATTTAACAGGAATTAAAATGATAGCAAAGGTGTTTGCAAATGTTTGCTTTTGAGATGTTTTGGTGAGGGCAGTCCTTCATTTTGGAAGAGATGTAAGGCATTTTGTGTCTGCAATTCTTGGATTTGTGTAAAGCTTTGAAAAAAGAGCCAAAGTTATGAAAATGTGTGAAAGCAGTCAAAAACCACAAAACAAACAAAGACATCCCTTTTCATGTTGCCTAGATCATAATTATCAGGGGAAGATGAAAACTGTAGTGAGCAGTATAACATTTGAGGCTGGACTATTATTGATTTTTTTTTTGTTGCAATATTTGCGCATAGCCCAGAGCTTGAAGTATTGTATAGAATACACTAAACTAGCATAGTATAAAAAATCCTTGTAGGAGGTCTGTCTTCACCAGTTGTTCACTTCAGAGGAGATGTTTGACAAGGCTGCTGGAGACTGCTGACAATGACTGAGTTAACTTTTTAAACAAACTCAACAAGTAAGAAGGAGGCAGACAAAAAAGGAACAGCGAACAAAGGCTTGTTTAAGGGATATAAAGACAGAATATCACGGACAGTAGAGAGAAAGATCATGACTCTTGCTGCATGACTGCTTGGCAAAACCCTCTTTGGATTTCCATGTATGGGCTCAATCAAGACTCTCACTCCGCGAGGAGTGTTGTATGAGTTTTGTAACATCAGTGTTTTTAACATGCCTAACATTCTTCAGAATGTTTTTTAAAGGGTTTTGTATACTAGAGAGTCTACTTTCTGCCTTCTCTATTAGTAGGCACTGAATGCTTCTATTTTTGCACTGTATGTCTTGAACTTTTAGAAATGGATGAAAATGAAACTAGAGGAACTGTTGATGTGTGCACTCATCTCTTAAGAAATATGTACCATATGTCTCGGGGATATTAACGATTGTTTATACTTTAAATAGTGAAGCGATGCTTTCTCTATGAAAAAAAGGTTTTGTGCTTGCGATCATTTGTGAGCGTTTATTTGGTTGACAGGCTTGAGTGAGTGGTAAAGCACCAGCTGACTGTCTAATGTTATAAATTAGTTCCTTAAAGCAGAATATAAATCCAAATGAAATGTTGTAACCATGCATGTCTGTGTGAACAGGACACAGTGGTTTTGTAGCAAGAGAAGGTCCTCCAACATAGAGGTTACAGTTGTTTGCAGTCATGGAAAATCTGTGATTAAAAATCGTGAAGCTATAAAAATAAGCAGTAGTATCGTGGATGATGGAAAATTATAACCTCCAAGTACTATCTAAATCGCTGGTGTACAGTATATTGAACCCAATGGGTGTCCTTATGGACTCTGTGCTTTCATAACTTGATCAGAAACAAATACTACTGGATTCTGCTGTGCATGTTCCTCTGTCATAATGACTTATTTCTGTTCTCTATGTTATTAGTTGTGCTTGCAAGCATGATTGTTAGCATTCCACAGAAATTGGTAATTTGAAACCAACTCATCTCACTATGTATGCACTACTACTGAATATGGAACCTGCATGTTAAAATCCTTTGGCATGCATCAAATTCAGTCTGTATTTTTGTACGTTTCCTTGTTTATACTGTTGCTACATACTGTACACAACAAGTACATTTAAAGAACAGTACTCACATACAGTGCCCTACTCTAATATTGGCACAGTTGGTAAATCTGAACAATTATGGCTGTGAAGATAAATATGCATTGCTTATCCTTTTGATCTTTCATTCTAAAACATTATAAAAAAATGTCTTCATTTTTTGATATGTTTTTAAAACCTATCATTGAAGTAAAACAGTTGAAATTGGGGAGAACATCTCACGATAAATGCTTTTCTTTAATGCAGTTTGACTAGAATTATTGACATCCCTGAAAAATATCTCTGAAGTATATTCCCATTCATATTCACATTATTTAGCATACAAGGGAGACCAGGAGCATGAAATTGTCCGGCTATGACTTCCTGTTCCAAAGGATTACAAATATAAAATAATTATAATTTCAATAATCAAATTTCCTTAATCATCCATCAAAAGAAGTAAAACCAAGCAATTAAGTTCTGATGAGCAAAAGAAGATTGCTGAGCATTTCAAAACAGAAAGTTGCTATAAGACAAAAGCTAACATTTCCACCATTAGGGCAATAAGTAAGAGGATCCAATCAACTAAAGATGTTACAAATCTGCCTGGAAGAGGACGTGTCTATACTGTCCTAATGCACGGTAAACAAGTTTGAAAAGCCGAAGATCAAAGCTGGAGAATTGCAGAGATTAGTTGAGTGGCTTTACTGGCTTCTATGGTCAGTTGATACTAAAAAAAAAAGAAAAAAAAACACCAGGAAACCCACCAGATTGGTTAAGCACATACAGGGTTTAAAAGTACCCCCATGATCACGTTTTTAATGTTCCCATGATCTTTAATGTTGGGTTTGGCCTGTTTTTCTGCCGGAGGTCCTGGACATCTCGTTCAGATGCTTGGTATTCTTGGATTTCCTCAAATACCAACAGTTAACAAATACAAAGCTGACTGACTCTATTAGAAATCTTATAATGGGTCATGGCTGGATCTTCCATTGAGACAGTAATCCAAAATAAACACCAAAATCAAAACAAAGATTGGTCACTGAGCACAAAATGAATCTTCTGCCATGGCTGTCCCAGTCCTCTGACCTGAACCTTGTAGAAAACGAGTGAGGTGAACTAAAAAGGAGAAGCGCCAACATGGAGCTGGTATTCTGAAGGATCTGGAGAGATTTTACACGAAAGAATGGTCTCTGCTCTCTTATCAAGTTTTCTCCAAACTCTTTAGGCATAACAGAAGAAAACTTAGAGCTGTTATCTTGGGAAAATGACATGGCAATAATTGGGTGCCAATAATTGTGGCCAACATGAACTAGAGAAAGCATTTATTTCACAATAAGATTTTTCCCTCCACTTTCAATTGTTTTACTTTAATGATAGGTTAGATTTTTTTTTCAAAAGCATAAAAAATGCAGATTTCTTTTTACAAACACCTTTGCTCAGATTTAACAAGAAAAAAAAATATATATATCTACATATATTTACATTTCTATATTTATATTCATATAATTTATATTATAAAGAAATATATTTTATATGTAAACAAAAATATATACATGCATGTGTGGGTGTATTTTGTATGCACATAATATACACAGAACACACAAAAACAAAAAAATTAATTTTGAATTTGATTATTTGACTAATATCATTTGACTACATATAAAGAATTGGGTTTAATATAAATTTGAATTAAAAACATGACATAATTTTAAAAAAAATAAGGAAGTGTTTGAAAACATTGCATCCAATTCCCATTTGAGTAGGCCTTAGACATTAATGTATGCTATTTTTTTCACAAGGGCAAACAACTAAGCAACAGGACATTAACGGATGCCTAAAGATTATTAATATTAACTGAAACAAGATTATTTTGCATGGTAGTTATAAGTACAGCATAACAGGATATTAATTAATGACATTGCAAGATAATTACCCTAAAGTAATTGTGCTCATCACGTGTTTTACCACATCAGATTTTACACAGAACTAAAACTTCTCATGTTTATTATGTCTCCATGCATCACCGTGCAGATGTTTGAGTTAATGCATTAGATTCACTGTGTGTTTCTTTCTCTTTGTCTGTCTGCTTAGTTTCAGCAGTGGTTGACAGTGTGAAGTGGTGTTATATTGGATGATTTGTTGAAGCAGCGGAGGGCAGAGATTATCTGTTTTTCTAAGTGTCTTGAATTTGTCAGGCCTTTAAACAGATATGTTTGATCCTGTGGCCCCAGACAATGTAGACTAAACATTATGAAGCATAATGGTAGGATGCTGTTGCCCTGCCTGTGTCGTTTCAGCGGTATCTTAAAGCATTTGCTTCACTCACTGCTGCTGTACTGGTCTAATAAACCTGTGATTTACGTTTAACGTTTACATATACCTTTACGTTCTTAACCAGTGCACAACGGCAACGTTTCATGTTTTGTTGAGGCATTTGGAAAAGGATATCTTATGTCTAAATCATTATGTCATTTGTTGGGGTAGTAAGAACTATCTTGAACACTAAAAATATTATAGACATTATAATGCTCAGCACTGAGACTAACATATGTGAGTAAAAACCTCCATTTGATATCAGGATTACCTGCTACTATATTCAGTTACCAACACAACATTACATTACTATAAGCTCATGCACGCAGAATATGTAAGGAATATCATCTTTTGGACGTTTACTGGTTTGAGTGAGTAGACAGAATTTTTGATCTGATGTCTAATCTAAATTTATGGGAAGGCATGAAGGAATAACGTAGGATTTAGATCTGTTTAATATGCTGTACAGTTTTCACTTTTAAACGTGCTAATGCTCTTTTCTTTTGTCCACTTGAATTTTATGGAAAGTATTTTGATAGATTTGTTGGCTGAACACCCAGAAGCACAATAGTACATGCAATTAAAGACCCGTATTTCCAATTCTTGTTGCCTTATTGTCATTTCAGACTGTTTATTCCAAATAAGTAGTTTTGTGTATCCAGTTACCAATGGTGATTTGTTTATGTACTGAATGTTTACATGAACAAGAACTGTTAACCACTTAGTATTGCTTCCCTTTTAAAAAGCACAAGCCATCCGAGTCATTAGATGATTTTTAAATGATTAGATATTTAGCCCTAAACCAATCTAGTTTAATTGTTTTGTTTTTTTTTGGATGAATTTGGATGAACATTTGGCCAAACGCTGATTTTCTAAATATAATAATAGCAATGTAATGTGTTTTTTATTATTTTATTCTTTTTTACATTTGCACAGCTTTAAAAAAAACATTTTGTTTTGTGTTTTATATATATATAGTTATATATATATATATATATATATTTATATTTATTTATTTATATGCTGTGTTTGCTTTAAATAATGTGTTTGGCATATGCTGCTATATAATGTTTACATTTTAATTGCTTGTACAAACATGCAATGGCATCAACATGTATTTAACATGTATTTGGATACTTAAGCAAGCAAGCAAACAAACTAATTAATACATTTGCATTCAATAACAGAATATAAAAAATAAGTTAAATTATTTTAAAGAAATACAGCACTTAATTTAACGAAAAATTAAATATCTTTGACACATTGTGGGTGTCAAACTTTGTGGAAAGTTTTTATGGTCAACATGATGAGCTACACTATGACTTTAGTATCTCTGTGCATGTGCTAAAACCACATTTTACATGAAATACATGAAAATACTCATGAGGTTTTCTTAATAGCTTGTTATATTGATCTTGATGTGAGACTAATTTTTTTAAGCATTGACTATCTGCAGATATTACTATATTTGTTGTGCTACAATTGATTTATCATGAAAGCAAATAGGTCGATCTGATTAACTCTGTTTAAAAGATCAGCTTGAGATCTGTTTTGGCCAAATTTTAGAGATTCAGGTGAAAGCTCACTGAAAGGCCATTTTGAGCCAGAAGCAAAAATAGTTTTGTGTTGGAAAGAGGATGTTTTCATTTCTACGGCTACAGAGAAAGAGAGAAAGGAACGAGAGAATGGCCTCTCAGAGAGGGATGAGATTGGAATGTCTTACAACTGACAGAAAAACTCCTCCGAAGTTTGACTGCTTCAAATCAGAATAGCTTCATTGCCACCGCTGCAGCTCTAGGCTTGTGTTTGTTGGCCTTGCCATCACATTGTTTCATGACAGCAATCAGATGTAAAATAAATAGTGCCATAAGCTATTTCCTGGATTCTAGTTGGAGATATTTTTAGTATGACCAAAAAAGGCAAAGAGAAAAGAACCTTAGCAGCTGATCTCTCCTAGTACATCCAGAGAAAAACATCTCTCCTCTCCTCTCATTCTGCCCTCCCTTCTTCAAGTTTTGCTAACGTGAGAGTGCATGTTGTCTCAGATACTCTTTGAGTAGATCCACTGGTCCATATTAGCATTCATATATTTGTGTGACCTTAATAATTTAGGATAAAGTACCATCAGCTGGTCAATATCAAGATGACTATAAAAGTCATCCACATTTCTGACTTGTGATGTAGACTGGAATTAAAAACTTGATTTGTTGGGTGGTTCACAATCACTTCTCTGGAGGTTGTATGTTGAGCTTATTTTCTTTATTAATTGTGATGTGATTGTCTGATGTGTTTATTCCTTCTGTTATTCACTTCAGATGAGGCCAAAATCAAGAAACCCCCACCAAAAACACTTCCTAAACAAGGTACAGTCAAATCATCGTGTGTGGTGTAAAGATCAATTCTGTGTTAAACAACTTTCTGTGTGCATTTCTTGGACATGCTGTTGATCATTTGTTCTTTCCGTTGCAAAAAAAGATAACACTTTATTTTAAGGTGTCCTTGTTACACGTTACAGGATTCTTCATTGAATATAGCTGTCATTGTAAAACAACTACATTTGTTTGTCTGAGGTAGCAACACTAACTAAGGGGGCGGAGCTTACCAATAGGTCAATTACACTGTAACAAGGACACCTTAAAATAAAAAGTGTATCCTAAAAAATACCTACTAATGTGGTAGTTAATTACAAAAAGGAAACAAAAAAAGTGCTTGTTCAATAGGCAGATTTTCTCATTTAAAAAAAAAAAAAACATTTACAAAATTTTCATGGTTCGAAAATGTCCAGGTATTTATCCTAAAGCAACAAGACAAACAGTGCATACCAAGACGAAGATTAGTCATTTTAGCATGTGATTTAATGAGAAAAACATGTGATTTGATGTGTTTTATGATGAAGAGGAGCACAGGTGACCTACTTATAACCGCACATACTTTACATCTCACTTTTGTGTTTTCTGCTGTGCAGTTGTTCAATACATTTCTAACCGCTCTTCAAGCATATGGATCTTCATCAAGCATAAACATAGCCCAAGCTGTCTGTGTAACTGGACTGTGTGTGTGTGTGTGCCAGGTGCTCCTCCTCTGATCCAGCAGTTTCCTGATGATATGAAGATCATGGCAGGTCAGGAGGTCAGTCTGCTGTGTAAGTTCACAGGAGCTCAGCCCATCAGCTGCACCTGGCTCAAGTTCCGCAAACCAGTAAGAGTCCTTTCACTTTTTAACATGTGCAGAAACCCTGGCCGAGAGAGAAACATTTCTCAATATATATCAACACACAGATGCACCAGTCGCCATTCAATACTTTCAACATTCTGCTATTTTAAATCGAATCCAAAAATGCTTTAGGCAGGCAGATCAGAGCTTTTTAGAAACAGCCATTATCTCTTATGGCCAAACGCTGCAAGACACAAATCTTAGTTGTACACCTCTTTAGTACTCTCATTTTTGTCCAGTTAGTTCACTTTCCATTTCGAAGCCCCAGATTGCGTTAAAATTCCTAAAAAACTTTTGGTGTTCCCTTTCAAAAAATAGCTTATGCATCCTTTGTTATGCAATATTATTGGCACCAACCTTTTTGTCAGCTTGCTTTTTTTTAGTTAGGACTGGTTTTGTGTTCATTTTTGAAACTGATTCATTGTAGGCCTCATTAATCTGAGCTTTTATTTTGTACAAAAAATAAATCAATAAATAAATCACACTTTTTGTGTTTTCAGTCAAAAAATAATACATATTTACAGTTGAAGAGTGAAAAAAACATTATTTGTGGATAATTTGTCAATATTAAAATATAAAAAAAAGAAAATCTGTGTTTATAGCACCAACATGCTGTGTAACCAGGAAATGTGTTTTGAAATGCTTTTATTTATTTATTTTTATATATAATCACTTGATTCTCAGTAGGCCACATTCATCTGAATTTACATTGGGTTTTGAATAAAAAAAGCGTTATTTGGGGATAATTTTGTCAATATCTAATAACATTTGAACTGTTTATCACACTAGCATGCTCTAATGTTTAAAGGAGTAGTCTGTGTTGTTTATGCACACCTCTGCTCCTTCAGATTCAGGAAGGTCAGGGCATCACGGTAGTGAGCACAGACAGCAGCAGTCAGCTGACCATCGCAGAAGGACAGCAGGAGCACTGCGGCTGCTACACCATCGAGCTCAAGAACAGCAGCGGTGTGAGACAAGCCGCTCTCAACCTCACTATAGTTGGTGAGTCTGGACACGTTTAACCAATAACAATTTACTGATTACTTCATCTGTGAATCATATACCTGTAGAACAGGGGTAGGCAACGTCGTTCCTGGAGTGCAGATGTCCTGCAGAGTTTAGCTTTAACTCCCCTTCCTGTAGCTCTAATTCTGAACACCTCGATTAGTTTGTTTAGGTGTGTTTAATTAGGGTTAGAGCTAAACTCCGCAGGACAGCGGCACTTCAGGACCGCCATTGCCTATCCCTGATATAGAATGTACTTTGTTGATGATGCAGTACTGATTAATAATTGGTTTAGTTAATTTAAGCAACCTATCCCTACAAATGTGTACAGTATTTCATCATGCCATGCACATTTTACAAAGCTGCTTGCAGGACAATAAATGAATTACCATAGATGAAGTACTTCAGTAAAAGTACAGACACTCTAATAAAAATGTAAAAAAAAATTCCAGAACCAAGTATGGTTGTGGGTTAAGGTCATAAATATACAGTACTCTGCAAAAATCTTAGCCCACTAGTATTTTCACCAACAAAAAATGGTTTTAAGTCAGTTATATCTATCTTTCATGGTAGCGTGTCAGTTAGAAATATCAGTTTACATTTCCAATTATCGCAAAACATAGAAATAACCAACTTAAAACAGTTTTTTGTTGATGAAAATACTAGTGGCCTAGGATTTTTGCACAGTACTGCAAGTACAATGTAAAAACATGTATGTACAGTACACAGTGCATTCTGCATTGTACCAAATTATTCATTTATATGTAAGTACACAGTAGTTAAGGCCACCTAATATAAAGTGGATCTGAATAGATAATCTCACTTCATAATAAGTATATCAGTAGTTAGTGAAACTGGAGACTGGACACACTTTTTACCATAATATAAACCCAGTTCCTCATTTTTTATTTATTTATTTATTTTATTTTTTTGCACACTGACAAATACGTGTGCATTTTTATATTTTAAATGCCAGTGGAAGTATTCATTTCCCATCTCTGAATGAAAAGCACACCTTCATTCATCACCACTCTCCACTCTCAGAATTTGTACATTAACTTGAGGAGCAGTTTATTAGCATGTAAAGACATCCGTTGTCTGATATGTGAAATCATATAGCAATTGACTTTAAAAATCACCTTCCACAGTCATTTCATAGAACGAGTCATAGCTTAGAAATCAAATCAGTCCACACCTGTTTCTAATCTCTCTGGTGTTTAGTAACAAGAACAGTACTGACTGGAAATATTTAATTAAAAATGGCTTTGACATTTGACTTCAGGCCTTGACCTTGGTTTTAGCTGCATCTTTAAAGTACTTATAGAAAGTTGACTGTCTCCCCTTTTACATCCAAACATTGCTGGGCTGAAATGCTGGCTGCAAGGCAGTGCACATGTAAGTGATCTAACTGCTTTAATAAATTTTAGGACACAATGCCTCACAAACCAGCTTCTGTCTTGGTCTTCCCAGATAAGCCCGACCCTCCTGCTCGTGTTCCGGCAGCCTCAGACATCCGCAAGTCCAGCCTCACTCTGTCCTGGTACGGACCGACATATGACGGAGGCAGCGCCGTCCAGTCCTACAACCTGGAGATGTGGAGCTCAGTGGACATGAAGTGGACAGATCTAGCGTCCTGCAACAGCACCTCCTACAACGTGCAGAACCTGCTTCCAGACAGACAGTACAAGTTTCGAGTGAGAGCAGTCAATATTTATGGTGTGGGCGAGCCCAGCGCTGAGTCTGAGCCCGTGCAGGTGGGGCTGGAGGCCGAGAAGGGTGAGCGCCACCTAGAGGACAGACAGGAGTCTTACAAGAGTATTACAGGAGTCACAGACAACCAATTACAGTCTTAACTTTGCTTATTTGGTCAGTTACAATAAAACAGACTAATATATTAAATAAAGATATATAGGTAACACTTTATTTTAGAATTTATTTTATTGAATTTTTATTTTGTTAGTCTACTTTAGACATTCTATAAACAGTAAGTAAGTTACAAATGTGAACAAGTACATCTAGCAGTCATCAGAGTATTAGTAGACTGTCTTTATTTTGATGGGTCCACAACATACTGACTTTGCAAAAAAATGTCAACTTATTCTACTAAACCTACCCTAACAGTCTACTTTGAGAGTTAGTAGACAATTAGTTGACATAGTTACAAAGTTACTTATAGTTAGTAGAATGTCTAAAGATGACTATTAAAACCAGAATAACCAAAATAGAATATGCTGTAATAACATTCTGTTGCTTTTACAGAAAATAAAGATGAAGCTGAGCCTTCAGATGATGGTATGTATCATGTCATTGAAATCTAAGCTTTGAAATATTAAGTGTAAAGTTCCTGTTCTCTTTTTTCTTTTTTCCCCTTTCATTTAGTATGGTTGTACATTTAACCAAACGTGTCATGTAGAACAGAAATATATCTACAAACAAAACAAAAAAAAATATTACACTGTAAATCTTAAATAATTGCGTAGTTCATATTATTTTCGAATGTTTAGTTTTAGTTTATAAATGCATGTTTTAAATTGTTCAAACACAAACATTTTTCAAATTGTTTGACCTTATGAATATAAGCAAATAAAATATTTAAATAAAAATAAAAATTAAATACCTAAACATTTTTTGTAAATAATTATCCCAGAATTGTATGTCTATCTTCAGAACATGTTGATGTGCTTTTCTGTCATGCTAGTAATCAGAGAATTTAAATTCTTTTTTCCTTGTTAGAATGTGATACTTTATGTGATACTTTAAGCAAAATAATCTTGTTTTCTGCTTGAAATAAGAATATTTTGCTTATCCCATTGGCAGATTAGTTTGTTCTAAGCAAAAAATACTTAATTTTAGCTTGTTTTTTTTCTGAAAGCAAGACAGTAATTCTTTCTTGTCTAGAAAATCGTTCTTAATTTGAGAATTGTTATATATTTGGGCTGGAAACAAGACACAAAATCTAGTATTAGAAAAAATTTTTTTGCAATGCAGGAAGGTTTTTCAAAGAGTACAGAGTAAAATAAAAGTTCAATATTGGAGTTTGACCGATTTTAAACAATCCAGAATTACAGGGATCCATTCCCTCTCTTTTCAGAATCAGAGAAGGAACCAGACTACAGAAATGTGACAATCAAAACAGACACAAAGGTGAAAGACCTGTATGACGTGGAAGACAGACTGGGCACGTGAGTATGAAAGCAGATCAATCAAATAGCGTAAGTGATTAGATATTACAGTACTTAAACCATAAACATTCTGCTGGCAGCCTTCTACTTTTCAGTGGTCCTGTAGTCTGTCTAATAACATTTAAAAACAGGTTTATTAAACATATTCAAAGAAAAACATGATTGCATTTTTTGAAGACTTCTTTCTTTCTTTTATTAGAGGGAAATTCGGGACTGTTTTCAAACTGATAGAAAAGTCGACAAAAAAGGTGTGGGCTGGGAAGTTCATAAAAGCATATTCTGCCAAAGAAAAAGACAATGTCAGACAGGAAATTGCAATCATGAATGACCTGCATCACCCCAAGCTTGTTCAGTGCATCGATGCTTTTGAGGCAAAGACTGACATTGTAATGGTGCTAGAAATGTAAGTGTATCTATGTTTAATGAGCTTTAATCTTAGATTAGTAAATGTAATTGTACCCGTTGTTTTTTTTTTTTTTTCTTTCTTTTTTTGGCTTGCACCATGTCTCATTCAAGCTTGTTATCAACTCACAAAAGCTAAAAAAGAATGTTATTATTTTAGTGTTTAGCCTGCTATGCATAAAAGATTAATTTAGTTTTAATTCCAATATTCAAAACAATTTGTCACTTTTAGAAGTGATTAAGTGGTGTTACCTGCAATTCATTAACTTTTAGGACACACCATCCCCATACTAAAATATATAAAAAAACATTAAAAGTAAAAGTTTAAACAGTAAAAGTCAGTAAAAAATATCTCTGATTTGATCTCTTTGATTCCTGTACTTCCTGACATGAGTTGAAGGCAATGAAATCCCTAAGAATTTCTAAATAAAGCCACAAATTAGCACACAAATTAAGTTCAGGCAAGTATAATTAAATTTCTTTTTGAGGTTGTCAGTATTTCATAGTACTATATGTGAATGTGTCTGGTGTTCTTCAGGATCTCTGGAGGGGAGCTGTTCGAGAGAATCATAGATGAGGACTTTGAGCTGACAGAGCGAGAGGTGATCAAATACATGCTTCAGATTGTGGATGGAGTCAATTTCATCCATAAGAAAGGCATAGTCCACCTGGATCTCAAACCTGAGAACATCATGTGTGTCAATAAGACCGGCAGCAAAATCAAACTCATTGACTTTGGACTGGCACGCAGACTGGGTCAGTAGAAAACCCTCACACTGTGTTTTTATAAGGGTTTTAGCATTTTGAAAATTTGATAAAAAACATTTATTTATTTATTTAAAATGTAAGTTCTAACATCATGTATGGTTCTAAAATTGAAATTATAGACTGTTCCCTGTCGACACTTCACTCATACTGCGTCTGCTAAGACGCTATGGGAAAAACTTTTTTCCTACTAACTGAAGCCTTTTTTAATCATGCAGTGAAAACTGCACGGCCATTGGTTAGTGCAGTGCTATCTGGATAAACCAATCGGTTGGCCGCCGTGCTGCACCAACCAATGGCCGCGGCTCCTGCCGAAGCTCGCCTGAGTGGCCAGGGCCATCAGTATAGAGCGGCTGCTTTGCCACCCTCCTGCACATTAAGGACCGCCACAGGGAGTGCGTTGCCTGCCTTGGTAAGACCCACGCAGAAGCCGCTCTGACTGGTCTTGCTACTCTCTGCGCTAGGATAGCGTCCTTTTAAGGACACGGCACCTGCCACCGAGCCATCCCGCCTCACAAGAGGCAGCGAGGCAGAGGGGCACAGCGCTTAGAGGACAATGAGCTCATGCCGGTGCAGCCCCCGCGTGCCTCAGCACCGCTAGCAGTTTTTCCCGTGACCTCATCTCATTTGGAAACAGTGAGGACGAGCTGCAAGAGGACTTCTTTTGCAGCCTTGCTTGGCACGAATCCGCAATGCTGCCTCAACATCCTTCGCATTGCTCGACAGCAACAAGGAGAAGGGCTATGACTCCCAACCGCTACTGGACGAGTCTATGGCCGCTCACCTCTGCCCACCCACTGCTATAGGCTGGAAGGCAGCCCGCCCATCTGTCCAAGCCATGTGGGACGACATCCCAGGCATCCCAGGCAATGCGACACTTCCTTCCCAAGCGCTCTGTGGCATCTGCATCTGCTGGCTGTCCCAGAGAGCCACCACAGCAGCCGAAGAAAGTGCCGCCTCTGCCATAGCCCCGGCAGTTGAAGCAAGAGTCAAGGAGTCACTTTAAAACAGCTACTAGACTCTTTCTCTTTCCCAGGAGGCAGGGACCATGGCCCAGAGTAGTGCCGGCATCCTCCTGATCAGCATCTCGTCAAGAGGGCGGGGCAAAGTCTCGCCACGGCCGGACCACCCCGCAAGCTGCTTTGTTTCTGTCTTCTACCTTGCATAGCTCAGGGTATGACACACATTATAATCCCTGCAAATACTTGGTCCATAAAAGCACCCATGCAGCGCGCTGTTACTCACAAAAAGAGCAGTTTTCCACAAAAGCATGTACACACATGTCCCTAAACAGCGACAAAGCTCTCAATATAATTAAACCCTTATCCTTTTGGCAGAATGCCTGGCAAGCCATTCCCGGGGTTTCACATTATGGGGTTATGGGGATAATAAAGAACGGTTACACCTTTCAGTTTGATGCGTACTTCCATGTACAAATGGAAAATGGTACAGCCCCTCATCACAGGCCATTCTTGAGATTCGCCTTCGAAGGGACAGCATATCAATACACGGTCTTGCTCTTTGGTCTCTCCCTGGCCCCACACACGTTTACAAAATGCATGGACGCGACGCTTTCCACTCTGAGACGACTAGCTCGTTCTGGCCAAATCACGAGAGGAGGCTGAGAGGCACAGAGCATTTTTCCTCTGCCATGTAGACCACCACAGACTCAATGTGAATTTTCTAAGAGCATGCTGTTGCCCGGCCAACAAATAACGTTCCTGGGCACTGTAATAGAGTCAATTCTAATGATAGCGTTGATCTCGATGGAGTGTGCTGCGACCATAGCGCGTTTTGCTGCCTCCTTCAAGATCGCAACGCTTCATCTCCTGAAAGCCCTGAATGATGGGTCTGATGGCCGCAGCCTCATCAAGTGCTACGGCTCGGTCTCTTATAGATGCGGCCACTTGGCATCACGGACGCATTCAGCTCAGAGTAGACGGAGCCTGCATTGCAGCTCACTGCTTATGGAAAGGCACCCAGTGGCTGCAGTGAGGTGTTCTCCTCCAGATAGTTTGCAGAAAGAAAGTGATTGTGACCGATGCCTCCAAATAGGAGAGGGGCGGGCTGCACGATGGCGTGCCGGCCTCAGACCTGTGGTCAGATGCAGACAGCAGCTTGCACATCAACTGCCTGGAAATGTTAGCAGTATGGCATGCTTTTCACGTTTTTTTACCGCAACTGAGGACAGTCATGTCCTGGTTCGCTCAGACAGTATGAAAGTGGTTTCATGCATAAATCATCAAGGGGGTCTGTCAAGCTGTCACAGGGAGCAGTCCGCAGGAATGGACTCTTCACCCACAAACTACCCAGTTTATCTGGAAAATGTTCGGCAAAGCGGAAGTGGATCTTTTGGTTCGGACAGCAACACTCGCTGCCCAGTTTATTTCACGAGGAAAATGGATGGGCTGGCCTAGAACTGGCCCAGCCTCTTCCTCTATGCTTTTTCCCCGATCACACTGATTACCCAACTCATCAGCCGAATTAGGGCAGAAGGTCCTCTCGTGGGACCAGCTTTGGATTGCAAACCTGCACGTGATGCTAACGGCAGCTCCGTGGCCCACGCGGAAGCCCAGCCTGTGGGCCCTACATGTTTGGCAGTTTGATGGGAGCCTGTTTGCCTTCACGAGCGCGTACTAAACACCATCACTCACACTAGAGCCCCGTTAACGGCATAAGTAGAAGGACGATATGAATACAAATATGCGGGGCATTGTTTCTCTGCATGCTTATGTGCCCCGGCTTTCGCTTGGGCTCGCTGTCATACATTGATCGTTCTTCACTTACAGCGCGGCAGGATTGAACTGAGCTCCAATAGCGTGTTAGCAGATGTAGTACGAGTGAAGTGCCAACAGGGAATGAATAAGTTACTTCCATAACCAGGGTTCCCTGAGACACAAGAATGCGTACTGCGTTCTATGCCGCGCTGTAAGTGTCCGTCGCTTCAGTCGAAGTAACCTGAATCCTGTGGCGAAGCGACTGCTATACATAGACGACCCAGCCCACTCATGTGAGCTTCGGCAGGAGCTGCAGCCATTGGTTGGTGCAGCACGGCGGCCAAACGATTTGTTTACCCAGATAGCATTGCACTAACCAATGGCCGTGCAGTTTTCACTGCGTGATTAAAAAAGGCTTCAGTTAGGGAGAAAAAAGGAGTTTCTCCCATAGTGACTTAGCAGGTGCAGTACTCGTTCCCATGTCTCAGGGAACCTGGGTTACAGAAGTAACCTATTCATTTTGTGTTTTTTGTCTGGCTGTAGAGAATGCTGGCTCTCTGAAAGTGCTGTTTGGCACCCCAGAATTTGTGGCTCCAGAGGTTATTAATTATGAGGCTATCAGTTACGCTACAGACATGTGGAGTATAGGAGTCATCTGCTACATCCTGTAAGTACACAACCATTTTAAAGAAAAGTGACATACCTAGACCCTTCTTCAGACATTGTCTCATTTTCCATACAACTCAATTTTTTGTAATTTTTTTGTAAAATCTAAAGAATTATGTGGAATAATGTATACTTGAGCTGAGAATACTACAGTCCTATTGGTAACTTGTAATTGTTTTAAGACATTTAAATGCATGTTAATTGCATATTAATTTATTATAAATTATTATAAATTAAAATTCATTATTGTTTTAATTTATGGAAAACGCAATTAGCGGAATCTTAAAGGAGAAGTTCACTTTCAAAAAAACTTTTGCTGATAATCTACTCACCACCATGTCATCCAAGATGTCCATGTC
>JAUCMT010000078.1:913696-930186 GCA_032357475.1 Enteromius thamalakanensis
TCTTTTCGTGCTGGATTCACGAAAGTCGAGTAAGAATCGTGTCAGTACCACGAAAAAAAAACGTGCGACTGGGCTGGTTCTAGAATGTTTCGTGATGATGGAAAGATGTTTAGGGTGCAACTGGCTTTTTGTTTAGTTGGCACTTTTTTATTCCATTAGTTAGATCCTGATGTTAGATGCTAGAGTTTGAAGTCTCAGGGATTCAGAGTGTGTTTAAGGTTCTTTTAGGTCATACTGTTGAGGTAAGTAGTAAGTGATAGGTATACACAGGTAAATAAATGAAAGTTCCATAGTTTAGCCTTGTTCAATTTATACTGTAATGAGACACCAAAGTGTGCCATATCATGGAAAGTGCCATAAGCTGCTCACGCTTAGTCATCCTTATCATCTAATATATCTATTGCTCATCTAAAACTGTGAAGGGAGTGTCTTTTTAACGAATGTCCACTGAAAAAAAGCCTTTATTCTAGCTGCATGGTTCATGCCGCAGCACTGTTCTGAAATCAGAGCTCACAGCAACACATGTGACCTCGGCCATGAAAATGAGACTGTTTGTTATTTCACTGTGTGTGTGTGGTGTTTTTGATGTTAACATATTTTTTTTACCCCAGTTTATTGTGCAGAGACAACTATAGCAGGTCAAGTGGAACAAAAAGACTGTCGTAACTTCACCTGTAAAGACAGTGTTAAAGTGAAAAATATTCAGCCAGCTGTTAGTAAGACTGAAATCCTTCTCTAAAGCTTTAGTTAGATGATCAAAAACCATATTTTGTGCAAGTGTGTATACTTTTTAGGGAAGTGTAGCTTACATATAGTTGTAAGATTACACACTTCATGTTTTATCAATTAAATTCCTCTAATTTCCAGTCACAGTGATTTTTAACACTTTTAAGCATTCTGGGTTCAGTTGGTTTCTTGGTATCATTGTCCCTACTTTATCCAGCAGTCTTTTTTTCCCCCTTCAGTGCAGTTTGTAAATTAGTTTGCATTAGCGTGGTAACCATAGCATTCACACACAGCTGTTCACTATCTCTGCACGGTAAAGAGTGGCGATGGGTTGCACTATGGCTTTAAAGAGGAATCTGTCTCACAATGCAAGTTTATTGCTTGTAAGAAGATGGTTAGGTTTGCCGTGAGTAATTAATCTGAGAAACAACAGCTTAATCTTTGTTCCAGAATACAAGGCTGATCTTGATTGAAACAAGTCATTTAGAGATTTAGATCAAAATTTAAGATTCGAAAGAGTCAATGTTGTGGAGATTCACTTTCACCCTTTAAAAATGACCTCATGAGCTTGACTAAAGCCACGCACAGATGGCTGTGTTTATAAGTGAATTGTGGTGTTTGTCTACCTCATCTTACACACACATTATGCAACGTGTCCCTAAATCTACCATGGAAATGTCAGACATTAGATTTTCTATCAGCTGGAAAAATCTAGACCACCAAACCCCCCCAATATGAGTCACGTGTTGGCTTACTGTATAACTTTTCTCATTGGGCTGCAGGAAGGTGACTTATATCTGTAAAAATGCAGTAGTTTTTCCACGAATCCTTCAGTAGAAATGCTTTGGTAACACCCTGCAGAACTGCCTCTTATAGGACTCTGCTGGAGCAAATGAGATTTTATTATGCGTTTAGTCAGATCACTCCAATAAAAGATGGTTTAAGTGTTTTTTGAGTCTGATTGCTGGGTTGTGTGTAAATATAAAGGGGGGTTACACTTCCAAAGCAAAGGATTGCTTAACAATACTATTAGCCAGACCAGTTTTTCTTAAACTAAATGTAGCTTCACCATAAATAAGAAGAAATCTGCGATGGCAATGTAGTTTAGATGACAATGAAATCAAGAAATAAATGAAATACTTGGTCAAAATGGGCCTTTACTACCACATTTTAGGTTATGTATGCTTATGCTAGCTGTACTGAGGGTTTCCATGTCCATGAACTGTATCTCAAACCAACTGATGATTCGCTGGCCCTCAAAAACCAATTTCAAATGAACAAAATGAATGAAACCTTATAATAAGAAAATGGACTCTGTTCTATACCGTTTGCACAAATTAATCACTTTATTGTCTAGAAGAAACAAATAAGATATTATAGAGATCGAGTTTGTGATTGTCTTCTTTCTTCGAGTACATGGTTCGTGTCATGGTTACCACCGTTAACTCATCCAGCTCTGATTGGGGCTGATGCAAAAAGGAGCCTCATTTGATCTCTCGGTCTGATTGTCTACATGTTTAATCATCTGAAGAGAAGGGAAGGCCTTTTTTTTGAGTGGTGTACGGGCCACACAGAGTGAGCCGAGTTCTGAGCCTGGTATTAAAGGATCAGTCAGCGTGCTTTTGTTAGCCAGATGCTGTGAATTAAACACTGAGGCTGTTTTTCCTGTAAAGAGGGGGCGATTTCCCCCCTATACGGGCTTTACAGAATCCCCTCTGAGAATTTAGCCCTGGTTAAAAATAGAGGGAATGATCCTAATGAACAAAGAAACTTCACAGTAGAACTGAAGTTGTGTTTGATATAAAGAAAGTAAAGAGATTTTTAGAAAATGTTTGTTTGAGTAACAAAATAAGGTTGTACAGGCAAATACAAAATCTTAAAGTTATAGCATCATAAAAGGTGTTGAACATGTACTGCAAACAATTTATAGTGTTTTTTCTTTAAAAATGAAAAACAATAAATAAACTGAACTGAACACAAATGGACACGGTGCTTTTATAGTGCTGTATACAGTTAAAATAGTTTCAAAGCATTATTAAACAGGAAAGCAACAGACTTCAGATTATTAATCAGTTATAACATAAACACACAGATCCAGCCGCTGTTTAACCTCGTCCTGGGAACAGTGTTCGTGGCTGACTCATGTCTGTAGGTGTCATTTTATTATGTTCACTTGTTATCCAACAGCTTCCCAAAAGTCTTGTCTTGTGAATGTTTGCTAATTTCAGTTTGGAGGACACAATTTATACAGATTCTACTGAACATTTTAACATATGATGATAACTAAATGCTTACTACTATTATAGTCAAAACAATTAGTTGATTGGTATACAGCAGTGAAGCAATGTGCAGTAAGTAATTTGCTGAATTTTCTCTGAGAATATCCTTCTGTATTGTTTTTTTAATGTCAATTGTTTAAGAAGAATGAGGCCATTATTTATCAAACATGCTGTTGGGCAACAATGGAGACAGGGAACATATGTACGTGGAGCGTTTAGAGCGAGCAGACAATATGTAGATGACACCAGCATTACATCATAGTGAGCCCATAATAGCTATGTCATAATACTGTCATTTAACAGTCCTTTTTGTGCTTCAGACAACATTTACAGTGTTTGCAAAACAGAATTGTATTTATATTCTAGTTCTAGAGTGTGTTATAAAGCTAAAAAATTCAATTGTGGGCTATATGTGTATCATATGTACGTGAAAACTGTGTATCATACGCACAGCAACAAATGATGTAGTATGTGCACACCAAACACATGTGAAAGGCCATTTTTGTGTATCAATACCAGGAGTTTAAAAGTCTGGGGGGAGTATTTTTTTATACATTAAAATATGTATGAGTTATTAATTGACATATCGAAAACAAAGACATTCACAATCTTACACAATTTCAAATAAATGCTGTTTGTTTTAAATTTGAGTTTATCTAAGTGTCCTGAGAAAACGTTTAAAAGTTTCCTCAAGAATGTTAAGCAGCACAACATTGATAATAATCAGAAATATATAGATATATTAGATTAATTTCTGAAAGATCATGTGACACTGAAGACTGAAATAATGAAATCTTTTTTTTGTCTTTTCAGGTCAGTAAGTAAAAACAAATCTCAAAGGCATGTTTGTCTGTGATATGATCAGTATTGTGGTCAAAGTCCTGTTCTCCTGCTGACTCTTAATTAATGCAAATGAACAATAGCTGCTCACCCTTCAGCAGACACTTAAAAACAGCTGTGGGTCTTGCGCAGCCGCCAGACAAACACAACCTCTTTATTCACTCTCAGAGCAGAGACTGGCACGAGCCACTCCTCTCTTCTGTCTGTCTGTCTGTCCATCCATCCATGGTCCCGCGGGGTCGTTTAGGGGCTTTGTGGCAGGCTGATCTCTGAGCTAATTAGCCGTAGCAGGGAAGAATATCAACTCTAGCTGGGAACAGAGAAAGAGAAGTGATTTTATTGTTGAGGTGCTGAAATAATTTTTTAGATATTACAAATAAAATGAAGCTAAATAAAACAATACAAACACATAACAAAATTATTTAAATGTAAGCTAAACTTAAACTGGAAACTGAAAATAAAAACTGAAAGCTATACATTAATAAAACTTTCAATAGTGTATGAAATATTAAAATTATATATATATATATATATATATATATATATATATATAAATATTACATAAAAAATTACTTTTTAAAAACAGGAATATTTATATTTTTGTCAACTAACAAAAAGGTCACTTAACAAAAACTTTATTTAAATGAAAATTGAAAATATACAATGAAAGCAAATTCAAAATATTGCATAATAGTAGATAATTAATATTAAAATAACTCTGTCAACACACACAATATCAGGTGTGGCCATTATTTGTGCTTCAAAGCTTTAACCAGATTATCATACAATGTCTCACAACAACTATGACACAAATTTATTGCTAATGTAAAATTATATTAATGATAAAAGAGAAAGACATGATATTCTGGGTTTGACACAAATGAGATCTGAGTTCAGTTTCAAGTCCAACGCTAGCAAATAAAACTTCCTTTGAGGTCAGCTGGAAACTCAGAAGGGATTTCAGATTCTTTGTTTTGTTTGTTTTAAAGAGAACTGTGAACTTATGATTTAGTTACCACTTCCAACATTTTCTATTTTACTTGACAAGTCAATGTAAATTAAAGTAAGAATATCACAGGAGACTTTTGCCCTGAATGTAGACAAATAATATATCAACATTTATCTTTTTTCCAATATGCCAGCAAAACAAAAGTAATAGTAACGCAAGTTGATTCCAGTCACCTATCACACTCTCTGATAGCGAGAAAACCTAAGAGAGCCTCGTAAAAGCTAAGGGCCATTTTATGGCTGGTTTATAGCCCTGAAAGACCTGTAGATGTAAAGAGTATCTGTGTACTGATTAACTCCGAGTGCCACACATTGTTGATTGGCTCCTTTGTCTTGTGTATTGTGTCACTTACTGTATTGAGCACGAGGAGATGATGTCACTGGCCGGTCTGGCATCTTCATCAGTGAACAGTGACTGCTCAGACGGGATGCTGGGCTCTCTGCCCTTGTCATTGTCCTGCAGTGCATTATAGGAGCTCTCAGGATGACAGCGTCGGCCAAGGTGACAGCTGTGAGAGACTGCAGCGTGGCCTGAGACTGTTCACAGATGGTGTGGGAGTGTGTGTGTGTGTTGTTTTTTTTCTCTGGCCGAGCCAAGTGTTTGAGAATCCAGATGTTATTCTGACTTACAAAAGCAACAGGGTACTTAATAACTCAAAACGAGAGGGATGAATACAATTGTTGACTAACTGGTTTGCGTAGACTGAGCTTAACAAATGCAAGTTGCTGTCATTTGATCTCAGGGAGGTTTGTTTTTGTGCCGTTTCATGATCCTTATATTTGGTGTCCTTGTGCTCACAACGCAACATAAGAGAGACAAGGTTTGTATAATTTATAGCTGGTTCCTAGTCTCACATACCCAGACTTTTAGAAGTGTGCTTCACATTGTAGCTTTTTCTGATCCGGATCTGTCTGCTTAGATGGCAAGAGTCATTTGCTTTTAAAAATGTTGCTTGCTTTTAAAAATGTTTTTTGACACGTGTGACCAAGGATATCTTGTTTAAATGAAACTAAACTGATTCGACCTTGAGGTCATGACTCACATGGGGCCAGACATGCAAATTTCTATGAAAAGTAGCCTATTCGGTTTATAAACGAGTCAGCATTTTGTAAGTTGGTACCAGTACGAGTAGTGTAGTTCTCAGGGGGAAAACAAGCAAATATGGTTTTATTTATTAATTGTTTATCGGTTTGCATTTAAACTACAAGAATTAATGAAAAAGTTTTAAATTCAGTTTCACATTTAAACACTATCACCAATCCAGAAACTTTCCAGTTTGCTTATTTGCATGAAGAAAAGGCGTGTATTTAAATCGTGGATAAGTAATAGGTTTATACAAAAAGTGAGCAAAGCGTGGTCCTTTTTTAGTCACTCAAGATGTCAAACACTTCAGTTTAGCACTGTCTGAGTCCTGACATTATATTTATACTTTGTTCGTTATAATGGAAGGATTTGTGAGCTTTAATATATTTTAACTAACAAACTAACTAAACTCCTCTAGTTGTGCTCGTGCTCTCAACAGACATGTCTGTGATTGGCTGCAATGCTTAGTGCTTCAAAACGTGTTGGACATATGCACACATATGCACAGGATCTGCTCATCAGCAGGTACTGAACTGAACTGATACTACCAGTTCTGCAGAGAAGCTGCTATCATTAGAGGCTTTCGCAGAAACCTTTTCATAGTGCCTAGAACTATTGGCGTAAGTTCCTAGTTTTTGTTGTGTTTTTACTGCAGGAACTAGGAATGGTTTTACTTTTAGGATTTCTATAGGGCATCTAATTTAGCTCTGTACTTCAGAGTATGGTCTAAAACAGTTCTATAGGAACCACCAGTGACTTATGCTCAATGATTGGCCAAGAAATACAAAACACTGACTATTCTGGATTTTTTAAAAGCTAAGTAAATATATTTATTCTGCTGTGTTCCTTTCTCATCCTCAATGATATGTAACACTGTAAGTTAAAGGGGATTTACATTTATGTTTGTACATGCCGCAAGTTCCTGCTGCTGGTGCCAATGCAACTACTAAAACCACCCGAGGAAGAAAGTTCTCTAGGAACAACCTTGTTGGCTATATCCTAGAACTAAGACAATGCAATGCGATATAGTCTAAATTAACTTAACATAGTTCATGGTCATGATGACATGAGACTAGTTGATGCATCTGTCACTGGAGGAAAACACTTATTCCGATTTGTATTGCTTCAACTGCTTAAATTATTTAGCTTATAAAACTTAAGATGTAATGAACCATGTCAGTAGAGAGTCATTACACTTCTTTTAATTATTATTTGCTCACATCCGTTGTCTTGCTCAAGTGAGTTTAGGCCGTGGCCGTTTCCGCACCATGTTGTGACTCAGCAGGGGAGTCTCTCTGATGGGCCGAGGTGAACTCGCTGTCCTGAATGTACTTAATCTTCAGTGATGCTTGGACACTTAGCTTTTTAAACCCCCGACCCAAAAGAACTGTTTTTTTCTAACATTATCATAAACTAACAGTTAGCAGTGCTTTGACAACATTTGTAATTTTCCCTTTGGGTTAAAAATATATAGATATTTCTTTCTTAATAAAAAGGGACATGAAGACTTTTGCATTGTTGTCAAATAAATGCTCTTTTAAACTTAAATTAAATAATCTTAATATAATATAATACAACACATTTATTTTATTCTGTACTAATATTTAATAATGCTATTATTTGCTGTAATTTTGATCAAATAGATGCAACCTTGGTGAGCATGAGACTTTTGTTAGAAACATTTTACATTTTATTGACCCCAAACTTAAATATTAGTCTAATTTAATATGAATTTCTAAATATGCTTTTATTTATCATTTTTTTCTACATTTTTAAACATTAGTGAATGTGTTAACAACAAATATGAATTAACTGTGAACTAAAGAAGATTTATATATTTTTTAATATTAACAAATCAAACGCAGTCTCTCTCGTCATCATGTTCTTCTGGTAATGTATGAGACTCTCTTTGTATCTCCCTGCATGTGTAATGGGTCAGATGGATGTGATGTGTCCTGTGATGGGATTAATAGATCCTGAGCATGAATTAGCAGCATGTTTTGCTCTGTCAGAGTGTGGCAGTCAACACACAAACTGCAGCCAGTCACTTGTCTCAGCAAACACATAGACGTGACTGATGTTTAAATTGCTCAGCTGAATCTTATTAGAGTTTTAGACATACTCCACTGTTACATGAGAAAACCAACGTACAGAAATGTTCTAGAGTTACCTATAAGAGCACCCTAATAACTACATACACTCTTAAAAATATGGTTGCCATAGAAGAACCTATTTTGTCTAAATGGTTGTATTAAGAATCGTTAACATCTGAAGAACCACTCTGTTTCACAAAAAAAGGTTCTTCAAATTATACAAAGTTCTTTTAAGAAGAAACCAAAAGGGTTATGGCATCACTGTGAAGAACCTTTTAAGCACTGTTCTTTTTAAGAGTGTACCTTTCTAACATACATGTACTGTACTGTACATTCAAACTTCAACCTTCATTAAAACGGTTAATTAAAATATATAAATAATCGAAATGATTTGAATCAAAACTCTTTTTTAATCTAGTTATTCATTGTTGTAGTCTTTTTAGAAAGTGTGTCACATTTTGGGAGTTTTGTTGAGCTCTCACAATGAGAAACAGCGCAAACATGGTCAAAATTAGCTCAAAGGTTTGCGTTATTTTAATAATTTCTTAGTTAATATGTATTTTTTTAGTCTAACAAAAAAGAAAGTTGATGTCTTACATTGTGCCGTGGGCGTTACTCCAGACTGAGGTCATATGGTGAGATCTGACAAACAGCATCTGTACAGGACAGCACCAATCACATGTGTACAACCATGTTGGGACAGAAGTGCAAGTGTTTAAGCGCGGTAGTAAAAAAGTAACACAATGGCTTTTATTTGACTGGAATCAGTTTAGGATGTTTTTTTCTCAGCTGTGTTGTTGTCTGTTGGTTTACAGTGTTTATGTTTTAGGTTGCTGTTGGTAATTGTGATGCTTTAGCTTTTCATATTAGTGTGTTGAGACACTCGAGACTGAATATTCATAATCTACCTTTTTACAACTCACTGCTCTCGTATCACTTACTCTTTCTTTTTTTCTTTCTTTCTTTCTTTCTTTCTTTCATTCTTTCTTTCCTTCTTTCTTTCTTTTTTTCTTTCTTTCTAATGAACACTCTTTTTCATTCAATTTAAACCAGAGTGAAACACACAAAAACACAAGTGATTGGACAACTAATATGTCTATTACAAATTACAACAATTCAATCAATTCCTGATGTACGAAATCTGTTGTTGTTGTTTTTTCTTTCTTTTTTTCCTGTTCAGGAAGCCTTTTTTGAATATGTGGCACAATTGGGATAAAAAACAAAACAAAAAAACAATTGTTACGTTTGTTTAATGCTAATTTAAGAACTGTTTTGCGACTTAAATAGATAAGTACCTGGAAAAGCTGTTTCAAAAGCAGATCTGCACATAAAGTGCATTAAGTTTCAAGCTGTGTCTAGTATTATCTGTTGATGGATCTAATAAAGGCTCCTGTAAGAGCACAAACTACGTACTTTCACATTTGTAGTGGAAGTGCAGGAAACGATACATCATATCATTTTCAACATCATTAAGGGATCATGTAGAGTCATCCAGTCATTAGCACAATAATCAGGACCTCAAAACCCAAGAAATGACCTCCAATTAAGAAATTGCTCCACTTATTACATGACTGCTTGCCAAATGTATATGATAATTAAATTAATCCAAAAGTGATACAGAGACATTAAACTATCACAAATGTGTAGGATATTGGTCACCTGTGAAGATTATATTAAACACAATGACCAGTCGGAATCATATTTATGACACATGTGCACAGGGAGATATATCACCTGGAAAGGGAAGAAAAGAGGGAGAAATAAACGGGCTGTTGTTTGAGTGGAATAGAGAATAAATCAGCTTAACTGTACAGTATTTAAAGGATTAGACTCTGATAACCCATCACAGATCGGCCACTGTTTTAACATGAATCTGCTGTAATCTTCTCAGGGCACAGCAGACACTGAGCACACGACTCTCAAAAAATATAAATAAGTACCGACAGGTTTTATCTGATTTAGTTAATAATTTTTTGCACTGGAATCACTCAAGTTTTGTCAGGAAGAGTTTTCATCTTTTTATTAATTTGCACACTACTGAATTATTCCCATTCCCATTTCATTTTCTGACTCTTTTGTTTAACTTACTTCCAACATTTTTTTGTTTTATTTTTCTCTTTGCATTTTTCATCATATATTCTTCTGTGTTTAACAAAACAATATCATACACCATAGCTCGAAAAAATATTTTTATTTTATTAATGGAAAAATTCAGTGAACTTTTAGACATAATATATAAACAACAACAAAGTTTGCATGTGGCTTTTATGGCTCATATAGAATGATAGTCACAATATGAAGCTCAGAGTGAAGGAGGAAAAAGCACCTTGATTTTATTTCCAAACTGAGATTCAAACTAAAGAAATATTTTTTGTTTTATTGTTTAAGTGGCCTTTTGAAATGTATGGTATAAGTTTGTTTTAGGGTCTGTTAATTAGTTGCTTATTAGTATGCATATTACTAATATTAGCCATTTATTAGTGCTAATTAAGCACATTTTATTGCTTTATTCAACATCCCTAATCCTACTCAATACCTAGACTTATAAAATGAGGAAATTATTGAGGGAAAAGTTTTAGTTAATACTAACTAACGGCGTGACGGGCGTGACGAGACACTTATCCCATGAGACGAGACACTGGATTCACGAGAACGAGACGAGACAACATTTTTAGACTTTTTAAAATAAATCCTCAATGAAAAATATATTTAAAAAAAAAAATATTTTATTCAACAAAAACAACCTCAATAAAAATTTGAAATCATCTTTTTGAAATTAAACTATTTTAATGAATTACATGCAGTAATAAACAACATGTGAACGCTGCAAAATATTTTGCCACAAACTGAAAGGCAAGTAATTAACAGTAAAAAACAAAAAATGTAAAATAGTATAAATAAATAAAAACAAATAACACAAATATTAATGTAAAAGCAGGTTAAGCGATTTTTTCAAAAACACTTCAGAATACATAGTCGGGCTGAATACCTAAACAAACTTGCGTACAGCAAACGCTGTGCCAGCTTAAATGCCAAAGTATACTTCGGCCATCTGCATTACGTTATTTTCGTCATCAAGAGGGACGCATGCTGGAAATTTTTTCAGACCGCATGGCCTGTCCGCGTACAACAGTGTATGCGCGAGAACAAAGCTGAAAGAGTGCAACTTAATTGGTGGCATCACGCATGTGTCGAGCTCATCCATCCGCAATAATCTGCGATTGAGTATACTTTAAGAGATGGAACGGAATGCGGAAAGTGTGAATGCGTTAAGTCTACCTACACTGGACGCGATAAAACAACCATTGAAAACCATTTGGAATTTGTGTCCACATGTCATAAACAGAACACAGCAACAGTTTCCTTTCTGAGAATATCGCCAAGTTCTTGCGAGACACGACTGGTTATCGTGACACGAGATCTCCTCACAACCCTAGTTAATACTGTTACCTATTCTAAACTATAATCCAATTTTTGTTAATTAAATATGACACAAACTGTAATATAGGATTATAGTGTTAAAATGCTACATTTACAAGATAATAACTGTACACCCCTGACATATAAAATGATCATGAGGTCATGTGACTTGCAAATAATAAAAGCAAACACATCAAAATAAAGCTGGTAAACTGTACTGTAGATATTGTGTAGTATTCACTAAGTAGTAAGCTAGGTTTACATTGTCTGTGTCCGGGTGGAGCGGACAGTGGGGGTCTGAGATTACACTTCTAATCCTCCAGCAGATGGGGGACACCTGCGTAGCCCCGCAGAATCGGTCAGATTACGGAAACATGTCGCACTAATTAGGGGACGACACTCGCCACCTGGCTAAATCTGTAAGGAGCCACTTGGTCTTTGGACAGAAAGACAGAAGAAGAGATCATTTCCTGTAAGATCTCATCTGTTTGCAGTCACCGACTTCCTTGCTGACAGACTCTGAGTTCAGTCTACACACACACGTGTTACTGATAAGTACAACTGTTGAGCAGTTTCTTGAGCAGTTTCTTGACAAAGAGTTTATGCAGAAATGCTTTAAGCCATTAATCTGTAAGTAGGGATACTGTTTATTTAAGCCTGTGAGGAGCTTTTGTACCAGACACTGACTTTCAGTGACAAATTCGTGATACACTGACCAACTTCCCCACAAAACTACTGACAACTGTTGATTAAAATGGGTCTTTTTAGACGAAAGACAAATTAGCAGATAATAAGGCCTGTTAATAGTTCCGTTTAGTAATTGCTTTATTACACACACAAATTGTTGTTTACATAATGTATGTGTGTGTGTGTGTGTGTGTATTAGGGCTGGGCGATATTATCATATATTGACGATGTCTCCTAATAATCACAATGTTGATGTTGAAAATCAGTATCACATGATAATCGTAAATATTTTGGAAAATAACAATTAGTCTATAAAGAGGAAGGAGCTAAATATAAATTTTAATAGCCTAGTAGAAGCCTATCATTCACTTACCTTTTTTGTTTTTTATGCATGCATACACATTAAAAGGTTGATAAGAAGCCGCTGTGTCTATTTTCATTGTGCAGAGAAGCGCGTTAAAAAGCAACACTGTACCCTATACTTTGACTACAGTTTAAAATATCTTTAGAAATGTTAAACATTAATTAGAACTAGCAGAACAGACATAATAGGATAATAATAATTAAGCAAATGAAACACAGAAAAAAACTGCATTTATTAGCAACCCATAGGCTATTCAACAAATTCTTCCGTTTGAAACAAGTAGTGGACATCCAAAAAACAAACAAACAATTAAATCAACTGCATTAAATCACAACTCAAAATTAAAATGCATTATTTCAATTTAAGACCTAATATATTTATAGCATATTGTATGTTATAACGCTTAAGAATAAAACAACCAAACGTAATAACTACACAGCTATTGAACCTAACATTTATTAAACATTGCCTGAGGAGTTCATCTAACACAGATTTCTGGACAGGAAAACCAGCATATTCACCTTTTCCGGGGTTAAAGCGTTACGGAATGGAATGACAATTTGACCTCCTGTGCTAAAATCCCTCTCCAACGAACTTCTTGTTGCAGGCACCCACAAGAATTTTCGGACTGCACAAGACATATCTTGTGACGGGAAAGCGACATTCGTTATTCTTCCACCATACAAGTGGATTCTCTTCTCCGTCAATTACATCCTTTAAAAGATTTTTTTACATATCGCCAAGCCCTAGTGTGTGTGTGTATATATATATATATATATCAACCTGAACTCATAAGATTGTGTACCTCTGTACATTTCTTTTTGGAACATAATTTTTACATGCCTTACTGCACTTCACCGCAGTTTCAAAGAAAAATGTCCACTGAGTGACACTTTGAACCCTGGCACGTTTTTATTATGTTGATGTAGGTACATATTGTTGTGTACATTAAATATCCATGGACTGTTGCTAAAAGTTTATACTCTATCATGTTGGAAATATGTCCTACACCAAATCCAACACCAAACCTTACCTGATAGTGTTAGCAAATACAAAACTGATGTAAAAACGCATCTGTTGATGCAACCGTGTTCTTTAATGCTTTCTTTTACGTAGAATTGAACTCTATTGTCAAACTGTAGTTAAACAGGATTCGAACCGGAGCTCCATGAGCTGGGTATGTGTGATGCTAATGTTCAAAAGCACCAGTTTTTGCAGCCTCACAGCATATTAATATTGTTTCGAAGTCGCAACTCTGTAAATTTGTGTGAAAAGGAATAAAATTAACTGCCTAATGTAAATTTCTTTTGGAAATTGCAGTGATATGTGCTTGGTATTTACGTGTCTTGCTAAAAAGTGCACCCAGATAGACACATATATTATGCAAACAAAAACTTATTAATGAATTAATTAATCGTTTGACAGAATTAAATCTCAAAATGCTTTTCTCTATACTTTATTTCTCAGGCAGATAACGAGCTGTAGATGGTGATGAATAGCCTGAGGTAAATGAAATGTTATGTGACATTTTGTTTACAAGCTCTTTTAATGACGCCTTTCAGAAATTAAAACACTGATGGATGGATTACGTGAATCATGATTTGTTAAAACTAGTAATAAAGAGAAAGGGATGATTACGCTCACTCGTTACAGCCGAAGCTTCTATACAGTGATTTGTCTCTCCACCAAGATCACCAAAACACCATTTATTAAAAATAAATGAATAAAATACTGTGATTTACCACAGGTAATATTTATTACCAAAAACGTTTGTATTTTGTATGCAAAAACATTTATTTATTTTTTTCTGCAGACTATTAGGGTTTTTGATCGAGTGGAAGAGACAGTCTGGACACCACCAGACACAGGGAAATATGAGAAAGAGTGATCACATGCCTGACTGAATGAGAGGAAAGAGCAGAGAGATCTGAGTCTGTGTAAGGGAGCTGCTCTCTTCCTCTTTATGCTCAGAAACTCAGAGTCTTGTGCTTTATTCTTCCAGCCTTTGTTCGGCCTTAGATATTCACACACTTCATGACTTTATAGTGTAATGTTTTATGTGGTCTCACAGCATCATAGCAGTGCCAGGTTAAAGTCATAGAACACATTCATTCATCAAACAACTGCTGTCCCAATAGAAAACCTACAGCCCTGCTTGACATACAGCTCAGCCAGACCATATTTTTATTAGTACTCCGATCTGACCTGCTTAGCTGCTTTATATTTATATATTTATATTTTAATTTTAAAATTTTTACTGGTCCAATATTAGATGACCTTAACTACTATGTACTTACATGTTCATTAATTGTGCACATACATGTTTTTACAGTATATTGCATTTATGTTTTACAAAAAACACATAATTACATCTGTCCCTGCCCGTATACCAAAGTAATGTGCAATACAGGTTAAACACATAAAAGCATATTGTACTTATTTTCTGGTGTAAGTACATAGTAGTTAAGGCCATCTAATATAAAATGGAATCAAAATATTTACTTATACAGTGACCCAAAAGGTATTTTAGCGCTTAAGTTGCAATGTCATTGATGTCACAGCATTTGATGCCAAGCAAAGTGTTAAGAACTTTATTTTAAAGAAAGCATGCTTTTAAAAACAACAGTGCATGCAAGGTTTCAAAAGAAACTGAGGTTGTGGTTACCAAAAATTAGTGGATCATGTTAATAGTTACTGTGATTCTCTACACCTGTAGTTACTCTATGAAGCAGCTAATCAGAAACGTTCAGGCAGGTGTGTTTGGGAAAGCTGAATCTGAATTTAGCGAGACATTGGCCGTCCAGAAGCAAGATTTCATCGCTTTGTCTGTAGACTTAAATCATGATTATTAGTATTTTCCAAATAGACCAGAGTTCAGGTCTATACTGGGACTAAAAACAGAAGTAATTCTTAGTTAGGAAACTTCATGCTTTGGTATAAGGCTTATTTATCCTTTCCATGTGCCCTATTATGACTCACATAATGACAAGCCAGAGATTCACTCCTCTTTCTTCAGGGGAATCTCTTGCGGTAATGCCTGTTATTGGATTGTAAAGTATTTCATTCTAGCGAGTCACATACCGTACAAATGACAGGTGCTTTATCTCATCTGATTATTTTCTCTCTTAGATCGGAATCTGATGTGTACAAACCAAAAGACACGATAGTTCGTGACAAACCAAGGCATACATTTACAGAGACAGCCTCAATGGAATCTGATTACAAAGCAAAAAGCAAAAAACTGAAAAGTACAAACGTTGAATTCTGTTTGGATGAGCCAAATTGTTGTTCATCCATAGCAAACACTCTTGAATAACATGTTGTTTCTTGACTTGCACTGTAAAGAATTCCAACTTCACCTAATATAGTGCACTGATAGCAACACAGATATCTATCAGGGTCTAAAAAGTATAACAAAATTGCACATTTTTCACTGTTGCATGGTACATTACTTCATTTAAACTCATTTAAGGTTTCGTTCTTCTCATGTCATTTAGAGCAAATCCTGCACACATATGAAGTGATGATGATATCACCCTCATTTATTCATGCTCAAGCTGTGCTAGTTTTGGGAGAGCTGTGTTTAGTGGTGTTTGGGTCAGGGCGGGGTGGATGTGTAGGTGCTTATTTGGATTTTTGAGCGGTTGGGATGTTTGAGATTGTCCCATCAGAGCAACTCAAACACAGGTGATCAAAGTACTGCCAGAGCTCGGTTTCCAGGGTCAAGCTGACCATTACTAGAAGAAGACGTCAATGTGCTAACCAAGCAGCTGTTCCTGGAAACTTCTTTCCCATATGACTGGAGTTTCCATCTTGTGTGTGATACAAGAGTGATATTCATTGGTAAATATGGTTGTAATGACTCAGAAGTGGTGGTATATTTAGTTTTTGACACTCTGCGTTTTGCCACACCTTAAAGGAACACTCCACTTTTTTTGGAAATAGGCTCATTTTTCAACATCCCTAGAGTAATACAGATGTGTTTTACC
>JAUCMT010000078.1:930286-951640 GCA_032357475.1 Enteromius thamalakanensis
TGTAGATGTACATTTCATCATTAACTAATCTCTTATAAATGACTTATAACCATCCGCTATTCTAAAGTGTTACCGATTTTTTTATGCGTTTATAACAAATCTTGTATGCTCACTAAAACTGAAATTTGAACTGAAATACAATAAAAACATCAATATTGGGAAAATTATTACAGTTTATTCAATGGTGATAATCAGAAATTAGAGAATTTTTTGTTTGTTTGCTTGTTTTTTGTTATCTGTTATCTGTAATATGTGTGATATTGCTCTCTGCTGGTGCAGGACTAAAGCTCTGGTTCTGGAGCTGCTGGCCGCTGTGTGTCTTGTTCGAGGAGGTCACGAGATCATTCTCTCCGCCTTTGATCATTTTAAAGAGGTATATACACACTAGTGCTACTCTTTCAGTTCAAAAGCTGCAGTCTGTGTTCCAGAAGTCACACAATGATAGTATGATCCAGGATAATGTGAAGTTTTAAGCTGACTGTCTTGTGCAGTAGGTTTAGACACACACCTGTTAAACACATTGTTATTGATTTGTTTAGTAGGAAGATCACAGCAGCTTTTGTATTCATATCTCTCTGGTCTGTGTAAGAGAGATTGAGCTAGTATTATTTCCTAAGGGGATGAACAAAAAGAACTACTGCACTGCATCAAGGTGTTTCTGAAGTATCAAAAGGTTTTATTAGAGGCTAAAATAGATTAAATTTTCATTTTATCTGGGCTTTATTTAATGTTCTAACTGCCTGAGCTATTTCTTTATTGCTTTGCAGGTGTGTTCAGAAGATCAGCGGTTTGAGAAACTCATGGAGCATTTCAAGAACGAAGATAATAACATTGACTTCATGGTATGGATTAGACCAGCATCCAAGTATACACATTTCCATTAGCAATCATTATTATTAATACTCAAAAACACATACCCACACTGCACCACTGACAAAGATAGCACAATTTAGCTTGCAAGGATAATGTTCATGCAAAACATGCCCGACTGGACATTTTCAAGCATATTACACAGCTACTTACCAAATAAATGCACATGATGTATATGTTTTGAGTTTAAAAATTCAGCTATATAGAAACAATGGCCATTTGAACACTTACTATACTTCTTCTTTTCTGCAGAAACTATTAATTGAGCAATGGGAATTAAATATGTGTCTTTAGTTATCGACCTTGCAGAAAACCACAATGCTAATATTCATAATATCTTAATTACTTACAGTTGCACTTAGGTCATTATAGGCATGATTACTTAAGTAACATTTTTCCACAATATAAACAATCACGCGGCTGACCTTTATTATATTTGAAATATGCATGTAATAAGCCAACATATTGAATAAATATGTTGTGTGCGTATGTAAAATGTGATCTGCAGAAATAGAAATCTGCTGTGCTTTCTACAGTGCAAATCTGTAGCATTTTATTTATATAGCCCCAATTCACAGCTGTACAGATATAAATGTGATGTATACATATAAAATATAAAAGTAATAATTAGTTTTATTCATCAAGAAATCCACTTCGGTTTTATTGGGTTCAAATTTCGTATGATGTGTATTGTCTTTCAGGTTGCATGCATGCAGTTCATAAACATTGTGGTCCATTCTGTGGAAGACATGAATTTCAGAGTACACTTACAGTACGACTTTACAAAGCTGCGTCTGGACGAATATCTGGACGTGAGTAAACTTCAGTGCTGAGTCTTCTGATGCTAACGTTCAGTATCTCTCGAACCGTTGAGTGAGCTGCAAGATCTTCCTTTCCCTCTTTCTCTGTGAGTAGAAACTAAAGCACACAGAGAGTGATAAGCTGCATGTGCAGATTCAAGCGTACCTGGATAACGTGTTCGATGTAGGGGCTCTGTTAGAGGACGCAGAGACCAAAAACGCAGCGCTGGAGAGAGTGGAGGAGCTGGAGGAGAACATGTCTCATGTTAGTACTGTGTTTACAGCTACACTCATTATAAACTTCTAATAGAATCCAGAAAAAACAATCATTGAAGTGGAATCAGGAGTGCTTACCATTCAAGGCCATTTGTTTAATAATGCAACAACATGACCTTACACGACCAGTATTGAATTCAGCCTTTAATGATAATGAAACATGATAGGACCCTGCTATACATGTAGCTTGACCTTTGAACTTTCGTGACAGTTGGTCCATCTGGCCAGAGGTAATTTCCTCACTAGTGTGGCATTGATTTTTATAGTGCACTTTTCAGATTAATCAGGATTCATGAATACTAAAGTGATATTACTGTGAATCTGAAGTTTGATATTAACGCAACGTTGGCTTGACTCTCTGGAGATTTAAGTGCCGTCTCAGCTTGACTTATTTTTGTCTTTGTGAATCCGCGTTCTGTACCTTGAGTCTTAATTCCTGTTGATTCTTGTTTGTGATGTTCTAGCTGACAGAGAAGTTGCAGGACACAGAGAATGAAGCAATGGCAAAAATCGTTGAGCTGGAGAAACAACTGATGCACAAAAATAAAGAGCTGGAGTCTGTTCGGGTAAATGATGCTTCCTTACATCACATCCAAGTGATTTCCTGAGTTGCCTAAGCGGTTTGTTTCATTATGAGTTCTTAGAGTGTATGTTACTCAGTGCTGAAAATGTATTTCACAGCACTTATACAAACTTCCTTTTCCAAATGTACATTTGTGTCACTGTTTACTTGTACTTTCACAAAACCCATGCAGTTTTCATCCCTGTACATTATACCAACAAAAACACATAATAAGCGCATACTGTAATATCTGCTTGTTGTGATTACAGTAACTGGGCACACCATAAGTACATGTACACATACTCTTAAAATAAAGTGCAAGCGTTGGTATGCATGCACATTATCAGGTCTGACTGTTTTTCTATTGGAAAACCCATTTTCAATCATCCATTTAATTCCTCAAGTGCAGTGCTGTCATTTTACATCTTGTTTTATTTTTAAATTGTTATTTTATATTGTTTTGAAAACTTTAAATCATGTTACCATTTCACTGTTAAGAAACAAAATCACTTGCTCTCTTATGTCGGTTAAATGGTCAAGTGATGCATTATTGCAGATTTTATGCACATCCAAAATGCAGCTTTTGATAAACCGTTTTATTAATTAGCCATTTGTGAACTCACAAACCCCCTCTGGTTCCCACAATAACCCTTTAACTCGAACCCTGTGCTCTCTGTGGTGACAGGAGGTGTATAAAGACGCCAGCTCCCAGGTGCACACCCTGCGGAGAATGGTGAAGGAGAAGGATGAGGCCATTCAGAAACAGAGCAACCTGGAGAAGAAGATCCATGAGCTGGAGAAACAGGGAACCATCAAGATCCAGAAGAAAGCGGATGGGGACATTGCCATCCTGACGACACCTCCGCAGGGGAACGGGCATCTGCCGGGGTCCCAGAGCAGTGCCGGGGTGTCCGGTGAGGGCACGGTCATTCACGGAGGAGTGGCTAACGGGACGGCAACTGATCTTCCACCTCCACCTCCTCCTATGCCAGAGACACGTGAGTGACCTCTCCTGACTTTGTTTACTGGGTGTGAGTCTGACATTGAAATTTGGAATAAGATATTACTTTAAAAGGAAAGTGTTATATACATATTCACAAGCTTTTTTTAAGATGTCCTTGTTACAGTATAATTAAACATTATTATTAAGCAAAATTAATTAACTATGTGTACTTACTATGTGGTTAGGGTTTAGAAATAGGGTTTAGCTTGGGGTTATGTGTATGTATTTATGGATCATTTTTTGTGATTACTATAGTAAGTGCATGTAACGTGTAACAAGGACATCTTAAAATAAAGTGTTACCGAACCTTCTTCCTCTTGTGTTTTCTAGTACTAAATGGTCCATCTGCTGCTCCAGTACTAGCTCCTCCTCCTCCTCCTCCACCTCCTCCTCCACCTCCTCCTCTCCCCACTATAGATATATCTGCCCCTATGCCCCCTCCACCGCCCCCCATGGCTCCTCCACTTCCAGGTTGCGGATCTCCCACCGTCATCATGAACTCAGGACTGGCAGGTAATCAAGCCTGCTCGACACTAAAGACAAAACCACAACAGTCATTTATAGCCATTATCACACGCTCAAACTACCAAAACAGTGACATGAGAAGAGGAAAATCCCCCAGATTTAGACCCAGATATACCGCAAACTTCTAAAGTAGCCTGAAGTGTGCATTAGTTTGTGTTTAAAGTTCATGCAAGGGTTAAGTATGGCTGCGGGTCTCTGGAGCCACTGTCACACTGTCTCCTCTCATAGCATAACAATCTTTAGGTTTCCTGTAAAAGGTTTACTGTCTGAACAAGCTCAGGTGAATCACCGCAGAAGTGTGAGTCAATCTCTTTGACTGTACAGAACATCAGATTGAAAAAAATAGCATCAGATGAAAAATAAATGGTAAATTTCTTAATCTCATTTATGAATATAATTTGAAGTTTTGTATTGATTTTAATGGACCAATCATGGATGTCCATTACACAAGAATAAAAATGTAGTGCTGTAACAGTAATAGTGCTAGAAATACTCTGGGACAGACTATATTATTACAGAAATGTGCTTATAATAACATAAAAACAAACTTCTATGCTAATTCTAATAATAATTTCAGAATATTTCAGGCTCTAATTATTTATTTGATAAAAACACAGTAAAAGTCTAAATATGTCAAAGATTTCATATATATATATATATATATATATATATATATATACAGTATATATATATATATATGTATATGAATTGATCTTTATCATTGCTTATGAAACAATATGTATCCAGGATTCAGAGGTAAAGAAAAAGGCAGTCAGATCTTTGGAATCAGTAGTTTTGTTTCTTCTTTAACCAAGCCTTTTTCTCTGCTTATGTTTGCTCTACCTGTTGCGCCGCCATAGAGGGACCCATCAAACTGTACTGTAGGTTTGCTGTGTCATGTCCCGTGTGCTCAGTCTTGTGTGTGTGTGTGTGTGTGTGTGGTCATGGTATTTTAGTCTCTTAAGAAAACACACTCAGTTCTTCTGTAATCTTGATCTGACAGTGACTGTGAAGCTGCATCGCCGGTTGTTCTTCTTGAAACTGAGCGTGAAATTGGATGCATTTTTGCTGAACCTTACCGTTTAAAAACCAGAGAGGAACATTCTTTAGACCTTGCTTACAGAGTTAGAGAGCAAATAACAGGACTGTAATGCCAACCTATGAGACCACATCTTCCATGAGATGTAAGCTCTTATTTCTAAACTCTGCAATCCCTCTTTCCAGAGCTCAAGCCATGAACCACAACCTCATGGAAAACAAAACTACAATTCACATCAGCTCCACATCTACAGATCAATTTGCTATTAAGTTGCCATTACGAAAATTCAGAACTCTGATAAACACAAAAACAGTCCAAGTGCAGTTTCACCTAAAACACAACATAAATACAAATTGCATTCCTAGCATCACTGGAAGAGAGTAAAATGTGTTCCTCTACAGTTGTAGATTATTATTAAATATATATATTTTTTTAAATTGTGAAATGACATAGTACAATTATCACAGCCATAATTTATTTATTAATTTACATTTTTTAAATAATTAAGATGTGAATATTATAAATATATACAGTATATATATATATATATACAAATATATATATATACATATATATATATATATATATTACTAAATACTTTTTTTATTATGTTAAATGTCAATATGATTATTTTTATCAAATAATAATCACAATAAATAATCATAATTATAATTTTCCCAACCTTTTTAACCCTAAATTCATCAGTCTTTTATAAAGTTTTATACAGTATATTTTTTTTTTCTATGTTTGAATGAATTTTATTCAGAATCTTTTTTTAAGAGATCCTGAAGAGAATCTTGCTAAGCCAGCTAGTTAGTTAAATGTTTGTTTGTAGTAATTTACCTGATTATTAGCAGTTAAAGCTGATTCTGTCGCCCCCTTGAGGACTGAAGCTGGGTGTTTTCACAGTAACACAAAAAATGAAGTATGGACAGAATTCACTTCTGTATTATGTATTCTGTATTACCATATTTTTGTAGAATGTTTCATACTTTAAGTGCCAGAACAAAACATGAAAGCATGAGGCATTTGCCCAAAAAAATTTAAAGATTTCCTCGAAACTAGCTTCATTTATAAACTTATAAACTAAAGAACTTTTAAGCAACTTTTGTCAAAGGACCACATTTTTAAATAAATGTACATCATACGGCAGTAAGACTTAAAAATGCCATGCCCGCTGTGTAAGTGTTTGATCGTGTTGTGTTTGCATGTTGAAACAGTGTGCTGTGCCGTTACAGGCAACTGATCGTCAGATAAAGCGATAGTTGCGTAAATCCAGGAATGTTTTACACACACTGAGTTTATTCTCGTTTTTCTGGCCACATTTTCTGCATGGCCTGATATCACACCATCATGTTACCCGTAACCCTCAGCTGAACTGGAAACTACACTCATTACTCTTCGTAGCCTTTGATCAGAGATTTTGATTTAGCCTTAATCAAGCATGTTGCAGTTTGTATTTGCTGTGTGTGAGTCAGATTCAGTCATTAACCAGATTGTTTTAGAGTAGAGTGAACCTGCGTAAATAAAGGAAAGCCAACGTTTGACTCATTCTCATACTGAGATGCTGTTTGAGTCACATCCTCAAATGTAAACCCAAGAACAGCCATGAGTGTCTGTCTCACTGCCTAAACACACAGGACAACCATATTGCTCAGACGTGCTCTTTCATAGTTTTAATTACATTGTTGCTCACATTTCATAATTTTTTTCGAACCCTTCTCCTAGAATTTATATAAATCAAAACAAGCACACATAAAACAATTGTTGACATGTGAACATGCAGCCTTTAAAGCCATAAATAGTTTACCATAAAAAGCCTGATCATTCTCTTGCAAGTAGCTCTGATATATATTCTGAGCGCAGTGAGACAGACTTGAGATCTTATTTGAAACTCAGGAGAAACATCAGAGAAATGTCTCAGTTTGATTTCAGTGCTCTGAATGAGAAACAATTAAGACATCAGTGATTGTATTTGTGCTTTAGCTTTCCTCTAGCAGTCTAGCAATCATAAAAGTGTCTGAGTTGTGATTTAGCTTCAGAATATCCTATCAACAAAATCACATTGATCAGAATATGAGAGTCCAGAGCTGTTTTAGGCTGAGAATGTTAATGCTGAGTGTTTCATGTTCACACTTCCCCTCACAAATGTGCACTGGACACGTTCAGATCTGTGCCTGCTGTTCACAAACCGGCTTCACATCACTCAGACTGCATGTTTTGTGTTTGTGTACGTGGCATGAGGTTGTTGACATGTGCTTTCTGTCGTGTGTAGCTGTGAAGATCAAGAAACCCATCAAGACTAAGTTCCGTATGCCAGTGTTTAACTGGGTGGCGCTGAAGCCCAATCAGATCAACGGCACTGTGTTCAACGAGATCGACGATGAACGAATACTGGAGGTGAGGTGGTTTTGAAAACATTGGGGGGAAAAAATTAAACTAGTTTTTTCGTGATTCACATCTGATGCAATATGTAAAGTGCATTAATTTCATAATTCTTGCATGATATGTTGCTGCATAATACATGATCATGTTCAACTGCCAGTTTTGTTTTATATGTTGTAATTTATAACATTCTGTACATGATGAACTCTGAATTGGTTTTATGTATAATGTATTACATTAAAGGATATAAGTATGAAAATGATGCATTACAATGTGTACTCTGATGCGTAAATAGATCCTTTTAAGACATTTATACGATTCACTACCATTCAAATGTTTTATTTTTGTTCTTTTGTTTTCACCAAAGAGTCATAAAATTAAAATAAAAAAAGGTCATTGTTGCAAAATACATTTTTAATAAATTATGTTCTTTTAAACTTCATATTCATAAAAGAATCCTTAAAAATATGTAGGTTCTGTCACACTTTCCACAAAATTTAAAGCAGCCCAACAGTTTTCAACACTGGTGTTAATAGAAATGTTAACAAATCATTTGTTAAGGATCATGTCAAACTGAAGACTGAAGTAATGATGCTGAAAATTCAGAGATGCATGACTGTCACGCTGTGTGTAGACATGGGCGTAGACGGGAGCTTGTAGTTTAACATAAACTTTTAATATTTAACCAAGCAGACAACTGGCAGAACTTTTACATACAAAATAACCTTGACGATCGACAGCACAAGACAAAACATAACAGGCTTTTAAACATAACTCAGGACAGGTGATGAACACAGGTGGGACGGGTTAATCAATCAACTAAACAAGAACAGGAACAAGACCATATAAGAACAAACAGAAAATAATAAAACGAAAACAAAACAAACTAGTGACATATAACATAGACGTGACATTGACCTTTTAAATTATTATTTAAATTGTATTATTTAAATACAGATTATAATATAAAACATCAATTTCAAATTGTAATAATGTTTTTACTGCATTTGTGCTCAAACAGATACAGTCTCAGAATAATTAAAATACATTAAAAAATCATATCGACCAAAACATTTGTGTATGCTTTACAGATATTTACATCAGTGTTGAATGACCCAATGGAAGGAGATTGTGTACGTTTGGCCCTGATCGTATTAAATCCATAAAAAAAAAAAAATCTTTTCTGTTTTATATACTGAATTGTTGGTTTATTCTTTAGTTCCATGTTAATTTAGTTTTTTCCAGGTTGTCTGTTAGTTAACAGTGTCAGATTGGTGAACTTAGTAGTAAATTGTGATTGATTTGTCGTTTTAGGATCTGAATGTGGATGAGTTTGAGGAGATGTTTAAGACAAAAGCGCAGGGGCCTGCCATAGACATCACCTCCAGCAAACAGAAGACCTCTCAGAAAGTACCAAATAAAATCTCGCTGCTGGACTCTAACAGATCCAAAAACCTGGCCATCACGCTCAGAAAAGTGGGCAAGACATCAGAGGAGATCTGCAGAGCCATTCAAATGTAATTCACAGCCGACATAACAGAGTGTACACAGTAGAAAAGATCACACATCTCTTGAAAAATTAGTATGAAAAAAATTCTTCATTTGTATTTTTAAATGAAAATGAAAGTAGCTGAAAACTGCAGAGAAAACTAAGAGTAAATACACACTGTTAAAAATAAAGCTGCTTAAAATTAAGTTGCTTCACAGCAATGACAGACAATTCATTTTTGGTTCCACAAAGAACTATTTAGTCAAAGGTTATGTTAAGAACCATCTCTTTCTTACCTTTTTAGAATCTGAAGAACATTTAGACAAAAAGGTTCTTCTATGACTTCGTGAAGCACCTTTAATTTTAAGCATGCAGAGGAGGCCACCAGATTAATGAAAATAATGCTTTGGTCCGTGTGTGTGTGTGTGTGTGTGCAAGGTTTGATCTGCGGACCTTGCCGGTGGATTTTGTGGAGTGTTTGATGAGGTTCATTCCGACGGAAGCAGAGCTGAAAGTTCTCCGGCAGTATGAGAAGGAGCGTAAGCCTTTGGAGAACCTGACAGATGAGGACCGTTTTATGATTCAGTTCAGCAAGATCGAGCGTCTCATGCAGAAGATGACCATCATGGCGTTTGTAGGCAATTTCACAGAAAGTATTCAGATGCTCACACCGGTAAGAGTTGACAGCACATTCACTCAAGAATTAAGCAGGATTTTCTCCAAATCTTACAGGCAAATTTAGATAGTTAAGCCAGATCTCCTCATTTTTCTATAATACCCGTTAGATTTCCCCTCACTGTCTTTTGAATTATTTCAGAACCCATCTTCACATTATGCTTTCCATGAATACAGTGCAAAACCATGCTTTCATGCAACTTAGTTGCATTGCCCCGCCCTGTGTGATGTCACATGCACACGGCCCAAGCAAAGTGGTGATGTGGAACTGTTGAGGATGATTATTTAATTTTATACATAGAATAACATGCATTTCACAAGTATTTTTTTACATGTTTAAACGGTAATATGACGTCGCACATGGTGGGACAACGTATTTTAACACGTCACACTCCATCTGAGTCCATTTTGGACGAGGACGTTTTGTCTGATGCTGATTGTATTTGTCTGACGGTTACACTTTTTAATGTACTGTATTAACTAAAACAATGGTACTGATACCAGTTTTACTGTTTTACTTAACAATAAAAATACAACTGTATTTTGTTATATCATATTAGATCAGGTCTATTATATAAGGTCTATAATATTAACAGAAACTACTTTTTATTATGTTTTAGTAATACCTTATAAGTGCTCAGAAAAACATTAACTAAGATGAATAGATGCTGTTGAATGTTTTTCGTGCAACTCATGTTAATTGTTTAAGCTAGCTTTAAATGCAGCTAGTTTTAATGAAGAAAAAAATATAATAGTCAGCTGGTCCTTTGTACAGCTTCTATTAACGCCTTTTGTTTTTGTCTCAACAGCAACTTCACGCCGTGATTGCAGCTTCTGTCTCCATCAAGTCTTCGCAAAAACTCAAGAAGATTCTGGAAGTAAGTGTTTCACTTCTGCGCCAATTAATTTTTCTCCAGAGTGTGTGTCTTGATTGAGCATGTGTTTCTCTCTCAGATTATCTTGGCTCTGGGAAACTACATGAACAGCAGTAAAAGAGGAGCGGTGTACGGCTTCAAACTCCAGAGCTTAGACCTGGTACAATTTACGCAGTATTTTTGGATTAACTTTAATATTGGCCTTTAAAGTATAAATAATAAAGGCACAAGAAAAAAACTTTTTATTGCAATCCTAGTTGCTGTTAATAGCATGCAGGGTGTAAAAGGACATTCAAATCAGCATGATAGATTTGAATAATAATATTAGAGTAACGTTGATTTAAATGGCTGATGAAAGTAAGTTGCACCACTTACCTCTGGAATATTTCATCTAATCTCGTTATATTCTTCTACTGAACAGCGAACACATAAATATACATAATTCATTTGTGATTTGATAATTCATACAGTTTGCATGTATTTCTCTTGCAGTTAATAGACACTAAATCAACAGACCGCAAGATCACTCTTCTGCACTACATCGCAAATGTAGTGAAGGATAAATACCAGCAGGTGTCGCTCTTCTATAATGAGCTGAACTATGTGGAAAAAGCTGCAGCAGGTTTGAAACATGTCATACGTCAATTTGATTATATTTACAATAAACAGGGCTCGAACATCAAAGTTTGACAGAACAGATCTCTACTAAATGAGTTCTGTCTGTGTATTCTTTAGTCTCTCTGGAGAATGTCTTATTAGACGTGAAGGAGCTTCAGAGAGGGATGGATCTGACGAGGAGAGAGTACAGCATGCACGGCCACAACACGCTGCTCAAAGATTTCATACATCAAAATGAGAATAAACTCAAAAAACTTCAGGATGATGCCAAGATCGCTCAGGTGCCACGAACACAGCACACACACATCACCCAGAACACAGCTCAAGCTCAACACAGCAGTTCCTCCCCAGTTTAGATGGAGCATATATATCTTTGAGTTTTGCTTTTACCATATGTGATGACATCTATGTGTGTACAGATATAAATTAAAAGCCTGAATTAAATGTGTTCATAATATTAAGCAATTATATCTCTTCAGAAGACTTGGATTGGACAAGTTGGATAAATACAAAGGGAAAAAAATGAAATAAAAACAACTATTTTGATTTCAAAAATGTCTTTTTGTATCTCCTCTCAGGATGCCTTTGATGAAGTGGTGAAATTCTTTGGAGAAAACTCCAAAACAACCCCACCGTCTGTGTTTTTCCCAGTGTTTGTGCGCTTTGTGAAAGCATACAGGGTAAAGCGACCAATCACCTGCTTCGCTTCATCCAATCACAGCATTACATCATCTGCTTCACTTTCTTCTCTCACTTTCTTACACAACTCCCAAAGCATCACTGATGAGTATATTTTGTCTGTCAGCAAGCGGAGGAGGATAATGAACAGAAGAAAAGACAGGAGCAGATGATGATGGAGAAGCTGATCGAGCAGGAAGCTATGATGGCACAAGAGGATCAGAAGGTACAGAGGAGTGTGTGTGTCGGGGAAATGGGTTACTTAATTATAAACTGCGTACAAAACTAGCCTCTGAAGTGAATCTCGGGAAATCTCAAAATCCAGGGATGTTATCATTAGGAAATATTCATGAAGCTTTTTAGAATAATGCATTTTTTATATTGATTATATTTATTTATTTAATTTATTTTAGTCTTTGTTTTGTATTGCATTTAGTAGGGTTTGTTTTAGGGTTGTTTTAAGGCAAGTAGCTTTATTAACAACCTAAATGCAACATAATTCATGATAGTCTGTGCCTCCGCAATGTGAATGTTGTGAAAAAATTTGTAGTTCTCATTGTAAAAACAAACTATAATTACAAGGTTTTCTTTTTAGGTTAGTATCTAGAACTCACAACAAATGTGCTCTTTTAGGTGTGTTTCCTCATCTTCTCTCCAGACACATTTACGCTATAATGTGTGTGACTGTGTTGGAACTATTTGTCTGGTTAGACAAGCATTTGTAGACTGCATTAATTGTAGATCTCTGATACGTTATTGTTTTGTTTTTTCAGTCTCCTCATAAGAGCAAGCGCCAGCAGCAGGAGTTGATTGCAGAGCTGAGGAAGAAGCAGGTGAAGGACAGCAGACATGTGTATGAGGGTAAAGATGGAGCCATTGAGGACATCATTACAGGTAACTCACTGTTTGCTGATAGGGTCTGCATGCAGAGGGCTGTAAAACATACTACAAGCAGTTGTAAAATGTTAGTTTCAGCCACTAACCAGCTCTCTGTGACTGGTGGAAAGCTTTACTGCTCAATAACAATTTACTGACCAGTGTGTGTGTGCTGTTACTGCTTACAGCTTTGAGCTGGAGTACAGCTACTAAACTGTGCGGGCAGTGATTAGTGGAGTCCTGAAGGGGTCATGTGTTTATTTGTAAAGTACTTTTCACAATAAACAAATGTGGAAAATCATGATGTTAATATTTAGATCTCAATGTTTATGTCTCAATATATTTATGCCTTAAAGTAGATTCGAGATGAGCAATAATAGAGTGAATTTCATAAGTGTACTGTATGCAGTTAGTTTCATTAAAGTTGGATTTTTTTGACCGCTCGTTTTTTTTTGTTTTTTTTTTAACTACAGGGCTTTTGATCAAACGTCCACATTCTTATATTGTTGCCCACAGACTTTCAGATCAACAAAACAAAAGAGAGAGAGAGTAAACTTAATATAACTTTGAGCATAGATAGATAGATACTGATTATTTAGATAGATTATAATGTAAATTCAATGACCCCTTTATAAATTGTTTCCTTCCAATTCTAACCATGACAATATCTGTAATGAGCCTATAGTATTTAAGAGAACAGAACTAGATAATATTTTGTAGTATAAAAATATATTTTGTACCTTCTGTCTAATACTCTTGATAGCTGCATTGCTATTTTAGGAATAATCCATATTGAAATAGATGGTTTCAGCTTTATAAGTGATTATTAGTGTGTGCTGTTGTGTGTAGAAAGTGCTAACATTGTGCTTGTTGCTCTGGCAGTTAAACCCTGTGTTGTTTGTGTGTGTGTGTGTTTCGTCTGGACGCAGTGCTGAAGACTGCCCCCTTTACTGCGCGCACGGCCAAACGCAGCTCGCGTTACTTCAACGAGGAGCTCCACTTCTAAAGCTTAGACTCTCTCTCTTTTAAAGGTCGCTGGATAAAGCTGCTCTCTTTCATTCTCTGTGTGTGCTTGTGTGTGTGCTCACCCCTTCACATTCCTGGTTTTATTTCCCTGTGGGGCGACCCTTCTGGATGTGGGCCGGTGTATGGATGTGATGTCATGGGCGTGTTCGTTTTTTTCCTTTCTTTTCCAACTAAACTCCTGCATGACAGGGGGTCTGCCACAGGTTTCTTTTGCATGGAGTGTGGCATAAATTCATTTTCATCATTGTAACGTGAATGTAATAAGAGGAAATATGATGTCACAAAACCCCAAACATGTCACATTTTAGAAATAGCCCTGTATGTTTCAGTTATGTTTAAACTGAAGTGGCAGCTCTATTGGGTTGATAAAGAGCGCCCTCTACAGTTTAACATGTACAGTATGCCATTCTTCCAAAATGATCCATTTTGATATTTTTGTTAGTAAGTCATCAAAAGCATTGGTCCCACTTTGTAACTACCATGTACTTGCATCAAAAATAAGTACAATGTACTTTTTGTGTTCATATTGTATTGCAAATCACTTTTGCTGCTACTGGGATACGGGTAGGGAAAGGAAAGGTTTGGTGTTATGAGTTGGTGTAAGTGATGGGTCAACAGTTAAAGTGTAAATGTGTATTATTATACTATTAAATGTATTAGAGAAATGAATCACAGATGTAATTACATGCACATATTTTTAAATTTTAGGTACGATATAAAAATGTACACACAGGGCCTCTGCTGGCCAAATGTGTGCCCTAAGCAGAATAGTATTGTTGTCTCTGCCTCAAAAAAACAAAAAAACACCTACCGTAAGGGGTCAAAATAGAACTGTTATAAAATATAGAAGTAAATAAATCAATTGTAATTGCATTGTGTTATCCATATCCTAGACATGATTTTATTAATGCAGTGTGATTGATTTTATGGTCTCAAGCTTTTAGAAATCACACAAAATTAAAATAAATAAGCAGTTTTACTACGATAAAACCATGGTTGATTTTGTTAAAGGTTGTGATGTCCACGTTTTTGTGGAAGAAATTAAAAAGACTGTAGAATTTCTATTGCAAAAAAGTGGCCAACATTGGATATTTAAATAAAATGTTTGGTCAGTAAACAAAGATTAGGTCATCCTGTAAGTGTAACAGCAGCAATTTGCAGGCATTTAATTAAATTATTTTTGCATTACATTATATATTTTTACATAGTTATTCAATGAAACCATAATTAAACTAATAAAATATAGGCCTAACAAATATTACCTTGTTGTTGTTATAGAATACAACTCATGGAAACTGGAATATTAAGTCAGATGAGTCGTTGGTGGTGTTGGTGAAATTATTACTGACAATAAAAGACATTAGCCTTCTAAAGTCAACAGTCTAATATGTTTCACTGGATAATTAACGTATGACCTAAAAAATGATGCACTGGCTTCATCTCGGGTTTTTTAAATTTTTTTCCTTTTTATGCACCGGGTTGCGCTGCAGTCTTTTCCCTGATATAGACTGGTTGTCCATCAATTATGATCATTTGTATTCAGCCGCAAACATAAGGTGAGATCGCGCACAGCTGCAGATGCGGGAATCGCGCACATGTACTGCACTGCGTTTATCATAAAACAAGTTTTTATAATGATATTTAGCATATATAATATGCATGTTTAACATTTTTACTTATGTATATATTATTATTAATATAGAATGAAAGTTTTGTTTTTTTTTACCAACTGGGATGGTGCCCCTCTGTGAGCTGGTGCCCTACGCAGACTGCGTACTCTGCATATAGGGAGCGGCGGTACAGTACACAATAGATCCATTGTGCCAAATGATTAATGTAAATTTAAGTACATAGCAGTAAGGCAAGTGGGACCAAAATGTTTTTAGATGATTATTATACACAATTTGCAGAATGATCCATTACTCAAAAAGTACTTCAGAATCATGTTTCCGATGATGAATGTGTTGGGCATGGTTTGTGACATTACTGTTTGCTCATGTGTTCATTTGTTCATGTCATTGTGAGTATATATAATATTTAATGTCATTGAATTTTGGAACCATTCACATTATGCTGTTTTTTCTGCATTTCCCTCTTCCATCTTTTCCTGCGCTGATGGGAAGTTTCTAATATCACATGACTCCATGAGCTGCACATGTGCTAAACTCGTTGCATGTTGGGATGGTTTTCTCTTATAAGCATGTTCTGTTCATTTGCTTGCATTTGCACGGGGTAAATGACATTTCTCATTCAGATTTACTGCTGCTGTTATATTTAATTTAAATCTCACCAAAACAGCCAACCCAGGTCAAAATGTAACTAAAAAAGGAAATATTATATGCCTTGTCCACTTTATGTAAAATACATGAACAACAATAGTTGTGAAATTTGACTGGGAGGACATTTTGAGTGAGATTCGCTTGTGTAGCATTGCTTTTAGTTTTCACCATGCACCATGACTGCTTGAGCTTTACTCACTGTTCATCCTGGCCTGTAACAATGCACTTCTGGGAGGCTTGACATTGTCATTGGTTTCACTGTTTAAACATGAAGTGACCACACAGACATCACTTCGTTGTATCTGGACGCTGGAGCCATTGCGCAGAGCAGCTTGAGTTATAGAGTTGATTACAGCAGTATCAGCAGAGCTTCAGTAACACCCTCCAGCGCCTGCCTGTGGCCTTTGACCTTTCTTCTTTGAGCCCTGGTCAGCTTGGCTCCCTGTGCCGCGACTTGCGTCCGGTCCACTCTGTTCTGATCTAACCTCCATTTTTGTTTCCTCTCCACTCAGCCTTAAAGAAGAATAATATTACTAAATTTCCCAATGTGCACTGGAGGGTAAGGAACTCTTCCAGTAGTACCCCAGTGGATGCTACTCAGACCTGGCAAGCATCTCTCTCTTTATTATTATTTGTCTTTCATTCTTCTCCATCCATCGTAGATCAGTTGCTTTTGACACTGAATACAAAAGCCATCTTTTTGTGTTCTCTTTCTATCTGTCGTTCTCTTTAACACACATCAGGCCCATTGAGATCTGACCCTCAGGGGGCCGAGTCTCCAGATACTCGTGTACATCATCCTGTTGAACTGATTTCATTTGTAAATTGGTTTGATGAGGTGATGCCATGACACAGAGACTCTGCCTGCATAGTCTCACGCTGAACTGACCCACATTTAGAGATAGTTGAGTTTTCATTAGTGCCATTAAAACCTTGCAGTAGGTACACTGACCCCAAAATCAATTAGCACTTGTCAGAATGTCAGTGCATTACATCTAAATAAATGTACTAAAAAGGAATACCAAATATAACACTAAATATATTTCTTAGGATTGAAATAATAAACTCAGTAGGTCAATTATGTTAACTCTCGGAACAGCAGAAGCATGTCAATAAGATAATAGATATGATAATGTATTTGGACTAGATGAGAGCTAGTATGGACACACGTGCTGCTGAATGAATGAATAGGCAACTGGAAGTATAAATTAAACAAGAATGAGACCAGACAACGCCAAAACTCCAGAAACTCATAACCTTAATTCTCAGACTTCTTTAAACTGAAAAGAAGACCATGATACACCATGATAAACATGCCCCTGTCCCAACTATTTTGAGACCTGTAGCTAGCATCCATTTAAAATGAACTTATTTTATGCCTAAAATTGAAGAATTTGTCAGTTTAAACATTTATTATTGTTCTCTGTGTTCTGTTGTGAATAAAATACTGGCTCATGTAATTTGAAATTCTTTTAGTTTTCATTTTATTCAAATTTTAAAAATGTCCCAGCATTTCCAGAATTTCACATTGCAGCACACTCGCAGTTAGTTGATTTTGTCATTTACTCTGCTAAGATAACTTAAGGAGAATTCATCTGACACTTCAATGTAAAACATTTAAGGAACCTGCATTTAAAGCAGTTCAGCTTTGCCTGGGAATCAAACCCATGACATTAGCACTGGTAGTGACATGCTGTACTGCCATGTACATCCTGTCATTGTCATGAAACAAAAGATAAGCATTTTGCACAAGATAACACTTCTTGTATTATATTTTGGCATATAATGCAGTGACATTCAGACATTTTATGTGTGATTTCTATTATATTTTGGGGCCACTTTGTTGAAAGCAAGTTCCTAAAAAGAGCCAAACTCCATAGTTACTCAATCCAGTAAAAACTCAAGCTGCTTTGCCCAGTTGACCACCAGCATGTCCAGAATATCTAAACTCAAATACTGACATGCTTTTATTCTGTTCCTCCTGCGTCAGATCTGAGGAACCAGCCTTACAGGCGTGCTGACGCCGTCAGGAGGAGCATTCGAAGACGCTTTGATGATCAGAATTTGCGGCCAATGAACAATGCAGAGATGGTCATGTGACGAGAGCAGAGTGGATGTGATTGGATGGGCTAGAGGAGTGGAGGAGTAGCTAATGAAGGACTAATGAAGATGACAGCAGGTCTGAAAGCCAAGTGCCTACGTTTAACATCTGCCCCATCAGTGTCTTCTGTCTGTGAATTTTTATATGACAAACAATGTCTTGATCTGTCTTTTATCTTATGGCGCTTCATTTGTATGGCGAGATCAGTGTTCTTCTTGAGAAAGTGTCTGAATGTAAAAATATTCCAACACTTCATGTATCATAACCCCATAAAGGCCTCTTACATTCCAGTGCTTTCACTACAGATACAAACTGACCAGTCCACTGGTCTGTCAGAGCCTGTTTTATTGTGGCGTTCACATAGGGAGCACATTCTTGTGACAGAGTCCAACAGAGTGGAATACAGTTACAGAAGCATTTGAAACATTTTGTAAAAGTTGTACAAATATGTTGCTGGCTTGAGATGCTGTAGGGTATGGCAATAATAACATTCCTGGTTTTAGAGTATTTAAATGTGTTGCTCCCAATACCCACACCTGTGGTCTAGGCCACTTAAGAGCATGTGTACACAACAGTAGGTACATCAGACTGTCTCAGGTCTAAAAACTACCAACGCACCACAAGGAAATTGTTGTCTGTTACATAGGAACTTCTGAACATTTACATGTCATTTACATGTTTATTTTTAAAGTGCAAAGTCTTCCAATTTTAAATGTGTAAATAAAGCTCTGTAAAAACTAGTGCTGTCAAATGATTAATCGCGATTAATCACATCCAAAATAAATCTTTTTGTTTACATAATGTATGTGTGTGCGGTGTATATTTATTATGTATATATTTAACAAAATATGTTTATAAATGAAATCTATATATATGACATAATTTATATTCATATAAAAATATACATGTAAGTATTTTCAAAATATATGCTGCATGTGTGTATTTATACGTACATAAGAAATATACACAGTACACACACATGTATTATGTAAACAAAAACGTTTGTTTTTGGAAGAAATTGTGATTAATTGCTTGACAGCAGAACTTAAATTTTTTACAAAACTGTGTTGTTAGCCAAACATTGGTAACCCAATGGCATACAGTCATTCCCACTTAAAAATACCAACGCTATCTGATTAACAATTTGCATGTGAATTCGTACAACCTCACTTGTATAATTTAGTTTTATTTTTCTACACCCCAATGGGCAGGAATGAATTCATGCAAATTGATAACCGTGAAATATGTAGGGTTTGGCAAAAATTAGCTACTTCATAAAATATGTTTTTATTTCTATGAGATTGGGTGAGACACGTGATTTTTGCCAATTTTTATGAATTTGTACGAATTAGCACAAATTTGCCAACTCGTAAAATATGTACGAATTTGGTCGTGAGATTGTGCTGGATCGGGCTGGAAAAAGCTTTGAAGTGATTGCAAGTGTGAGTACTGGGACAGGCACCTCTTTAAAAACCATTATGAATTAACAGACCAGTCAGTCTGTTGGAGTAATTGACATCCTGGTCCAACCCTACTCAGTAGGTGTTGATCACAGTCATGGTGGAGTCACTGCAGAGGGCTGGGAATGGATGTTGCACTATTGGGCCACAGAATTAGATGAAGGAGTTCAGCTAAGTAGGAGAAGGTGTAAGGAAAGGTGTTATACAAAAAAATATATATGCTAAGTGCATGGGACAAATGCAAATGTGAAATATAAACCAGAGGCCGCAGAACTCCAGCACCTTGTGTTTCTGAAAGACTGCTGACCAGTCTTAAATAAAATGCTGCACAAGCAAGACTGCATTAGGTTTTGGTCCTCAAACCGTGGGCTGGTTAGATTACCTAAACCAACCAAAGTGCAGAAAAAGTCTAGTACTTCTGCAGCCTTTACAAACTATGGAGTCAGAGCAATTTCAAATTCCATTGATTAGTTAATGTTCCATGTTCAACACAACACAGGTGAAGCTCTGTGCTCTGCCAAAATCTTGTTTACATTAAAGCACGTCAAATGAAAGTTTTTGAGGCAATGTCTTGCGCAGAATCAAATGTAAAAGTACAGTTTTTAACGTAAAACCTCAAGGCTTAACCCATGTTCACTTCTCTGATAAAATCAATTACTTATCTGTTTTAAAACCAATATAGTCTTAAGCAATAATATAACAGTCCTGTCAAGACCATGTGACTGGATGACTTTGCCATGGTTAACATAACCAGAAGTACAAAGTAGTAATATCTGTGCTAATACTACAAAATGTCAGCTCAAAAATGAGAGCTTTGCATTTTATCTGCGTTTAAACCCTTGTATGCTTTCTCTATAGACTTGCATTGGAAGTGCACCGAGGTAAATGGAATACTGTCTTTCATAAACAGAGGACTGAATATGGATGAATTTTAAGCACTTGCCACAACTTACTATATTGGTGACTTTGGCTCTTGTTTTTCATTACACATGATCAGGCTCTTATAGACTTCAATTGATGTCATTCGGCTTGTTTCAGCGCTCTAGAAATGAGGCCTGTTTTATAAACTGAATTTTGTGTGATTCTATATTGAGCTGCACAAATGAAAAATCACATTTCTCGAGATGTGTAATTCTATTTAAAAGTAAAAATATAAAATGACAAAAAAAGCGTTTGTTAAATGTACAGATATTTTGCTATGAAATGGTTGCATCTTTTTAACTTTTTAATCTTCTAATATTGTACATATTGTTTAAAAACAATACTGTTTAAAAATCCTTCTGTACTACAACTTTTGAATATTTTAACTTATAGTTTTTTTCTGCATTTTTTTATATTTAATAAAACTGAAAACCTGAACCAGGTCTTTTAGACAGGCAGCCTCATCACACTAGAATGTCCGCAGTAAAACATGTCTGTCTCCTCTCTCTACATTCCACTTAAAAACTGGATTAAACTGGCATTTATTTCTACATAAAAATCCATGTATTTTAGGCATTGAATGCTTACAGTACTGCAAAAAAAAAAAAAAATAATGTTCTCTAGATGATTTCTCTATGTCCAATTAAACTATTTACACAATGGTGGTCTTCTTTGTTGTTCTTGAGTGAGTTGTCCTCCAAAAAGTGTGGTGCTGAAATTTGCAGATCAAGCATATTTCACTGAATAAAAGACTGGAGATATGTTGCATAAAGCCCATTTCTTTGGCTTCTTCCTAAGAAATATACATTTGGTTTGAGCACACCTGGGGCCTCATTTATAAAACTTTCTTACGCACTGATTTGATCTTAGAGTGTTCGTACGATCAAATCCACATC
>JAUCMT010000078.1:951740-972962 GCA_032357475.1 Enteromius thamalakanensis
TTGCCATTGTCACAGAGTTTTTGCTTTAGGAATGAGCTCATTTTATATGTTAATTAATTAAGCAGGGGCGCTTCGACAGCGGAACATTCAGCTGCACACAATTCCACGATCTTTTGTGATTTATAACCGAATGACTGGCGTACGCATGGATTTCTTGTGTACGTTCGTTTTCTATAAATCGCTCTTACGATCAAATCAGAAAAGTTCTTTGATAAAATCAAGGATGGTTTCTACCATAAGTCTACCTAAGTCTTTATAAATGAGGCCCCAGATTTTATTTTTTTGTGAATTGTTTTTTTTTTTTTTTACTTTTGACCACCATGGAAACTTTAAACACGCGGCAAACCTGTTCTGGAGATTGTTTATTTCTGGGTAAAGATCCCGACAATATAAGCTTTGAATTATTACAACAAATTCCCTTTTGCTCCAAATAAAAAGTAGTTTACAGTAAAAGAATTTTGATTACAAAATCACCCAGCTAATTATATTTATTTTATAAGAAAGCCACAGGAAGCGTAACCATGTTTTAACATATAGACACCTTACATTAATAACTAAAAATAACTGAAAATGGTATGCTCTACTACAGTTTACCATCAATTCAAGCAATACACATATCTCTCTATCTTGAGCACCAAAAATCCTAAGCATAGCGATATGCGATACTTGTGTCCTCCATAGCACTGGATTTTCAGAAGTTGAGGAACGAGGAGAATAAAATCGCCTCATTGTGCCTGTTTTAGCAAAGTCACTGATCATTTACAATTTAACAGACATTATTTGAAATTAATATACATATTTATCAAATCAACGTGCAAATAACTTGCACTGTTACTTGTACTGAATACTGTTCTTTGACTAGGCGTCTAAACTAGGTTAGTCCTTTTTGTGAACATTACAAAAAGACTAACCACCCTCCTTTGAGCCAGCTCAGACGTTATCTTGGCATTGTACAATATTTTTGCACCACTAAAGTAGCCTAGTTATTTTTTCTAAATATTATATCCTTATACCCTTAGAGCATGCCATGTGATAAGCTTTGAATTTATTTCATTCACAAATGAAACCTCAGTGGCAGCTTCACAATGATCTGAAGTTACTAGAAAAAAAGATCAGTGCATACGGAAATGAGAATTCAAAAAAATGACAAAAAATAATTATTTCAAAGTTTATTTGTCAAAATTCAAGTTGAAAACAATGCTGCAGACATTTTTCTTCCCGATAACATTGTTTTTTTTCTGAAAATGGCTTTGACAGACAATCTTACAGATTAATCTGAAGTTGAATAATAGTTATGCAGGCCTGTTCATTTTGTTCCATATTGTCAGTGATGTTTAAAACTATTGGCAATAACAAATATACAGCTAACTAAAAAAGGGTTCTGCAGTAAAAGGCAACGTAACACTTGCAACCTCTGAAAATAATCTTACAAAATCAACATGCCCAGATCAAGAGTGCTGATGTTCACACTATACTGCCTCTCAGAGAGACTACATGACAGTCAATGGATTCACAGCCAAACAGCAAACGCTCATCCATATTCCAAGAGGATGCAGAACACATTACAGGAATGCAAGTGAGAGAGACGAACAGACTGACAGTGATTTATGGTGCGTCCAGCTGCTCCAGGAGAGTGCGCCTCCTCTTTTCTAGCTCTCCTTCACTCAGCTCGCTCCCAGACGTATCCCATCCACCCTGAGAGACACAAACAGAGGGATTCAGATCACATCTGGGTGTGAGTGAACGAGACGCTGTCTCAGATATGGTCGCTTACCTCTTCTTTTGTACTCTTTCTTTTGGGGGACTTCTGTTTGGATTCTCCTCGTGACTTTGCTCTGGATTTGTCGTTCTCTTTATCCTTCTCTTTCTCTCTTCCTTTCCGCTCTTTCTCTCCTTCAGACTCAGGAGAGGCCTGCAAAAAAAAAAAAAAAAAAAAAAAGGTTATATTCCCCATGTTACTCATTATCCTATAATTCTATAATTAGCCATTTAGTTTATTTATTCCCTTTTTAAAACCATGCCAGCAGCATCAAGGCTATTTTCATGGCAATCTCTAAATAATTATACAAGGTATACAATTAACAAAAGGTTATAAAAGACATTTCACACTTGACAAAAATGATAAAATACATTCAGGTGATACATTTTTAAATAAATCAGTTAAACAAACCTCTGAATGAAAACATTGTCTATATAACAGCCACTCAGAGTTAAACACTTTATTCTTTTTTTTTAATGAATGTGAGTAAACAAACATGTAGCATCATAAACTGCAAAATCTGAGGAATAGACTACAGTTCTGGGTATGCACTGTATTCAACCCCACAGACACTTATTAGTTAATAAACGGAGAAAGCCATTCTTTAACAGGCAATTCGATGAAGGTCATTTCAGATTCAGAATTTAATTCCAATTCAACAAATATACAACATCTCTTAACTAGGAACTTTGCAATGAATGAAAAACTAATATAATCAGCATGTCTGAATTATATGCTAAAAAATACTAAACAAAGCCGATCCAATGGGTAGAAAACAGGCTGCTACAATCCAGTAAATGTTCATCTTGAAATATTGCTAAAGATAAAAAAGCTTCTTAAAATTCTTAAATTGCGATCTTATTTATTTTATAATAACTCTTTGAAGGAAGACGATGGATATTTTATTGGATCTTTATGCTTTGCGCCAAAAAAATTCAATGACCAACAAAAAATGGTTTTAAGTCAGTTATTTCTATATTTTGCGGTAGCGTGTCAGTTGGAAATTTACATTTCCAAACATTATTTTTGTCATTAATTGTAATAATGCAGTGAGATTATTGTCTGCACAAGGAGTCTGACCACAGCCAGTGCTAAACACAGAGATCTGATCTGATCCAGATCCAGTCTGTCTGGAATCACATGAAGAAACAGAACAAACTGAGACAGACTCAATCCAGAAGAACGGGTGGCAACATCTCCAAGATGAAGAAAAAACCTACCTGTAAACTGTAACTGAGATTTTAACATTTTAAAAAGATTCTTAATCATATTAACATTAATTCTGATTCTTACATTTTTCTGTGTGCAGGTTGTTAAGTATGTCAGATTCATTATCACTTCACTCAAGTCAGTTTGAGATGCTTGCTACTTACTGATTTGTGTCGTCTTTTCTTTCCCTTCTTCTTATGTTTCTTAGATTTCTTGTAACTCCTCTCTATAAAAGTCAAGAGTAGATGATCATTGAGAGGCTGTTAAACAGTCCTGATGTATTCAGTATTGATGTGTTGTGCAGGACACCAATATCGATCCCAAGCGACACTGACCAGATTCTCCAGATGACGAGTGCTCTGATGGAGATTTAGAAGTTGAACGTTTCTTCTTCTTCGAGTGATACTCATCATCCTCTGACTCTGAGCCCTTTTGTGAACAAACACACAGGACACAGTTTAGGAGGATGAGCAAATGCATATCTCAAATCTCCAGATCAGAATTAGAATATGGAATCTTTTCAGAAATTCAGAAAAAACTACACATTCTTTAGGTACATTTTAACTTTAAATCATTTTCTAAGAGGGAAATTGTGTTTTATATTGCTCTGACTTGGAAAAAACTTCCAAAAGACGAACGTGTTTAAAAGCTGACAGTTTTGAAACATTGCTGTTGATCTAAATTAAATCAACGTGGAGCTGAATGACTCACTGTTGCTTTCTATAGAGCTGCTAAAAGCTTAATTGAATGTTTCATAATTGATGAACTATTGAACTGAATCAACACTGAACTGCCTGCAGCTGAATAATGACTTTTAAGAGCCGCTTTACAGCATCATTTGGATTTGCCTCATATGTTGTAAAGTCTGCACTACTGATTACTTTATTCTCCAGTTTATCACTGCGAAGCTGCTTTTAAAAATGCATATCATTCTCTGACAGTAGGTGAAGCTTTTAGAAAAGTAGAAATACAGTAGTTACCATGGTACATGAAGCAGTGCTGCACTGTATTAGGCATTATACAGTAGTTATGAGAAGAAAAAAACTTTTCATTAGACATTTTCATATAAAATCACTCACATACCCATTTCAATGTCAGAATGGCAGATTTTGGCAATTTGTAGGTATGAAATGAGATGGCTAGAGGAAATACTCACTGATCGAGATCGAGAACGTTTTCGGTGGTGTTTCTTGGATTTCTTCGAGTGTTTTTTTGTCTTTGAATGATGATGTTGACACTCGTGCTGTAGAGAAAGGTCACAGACATAACCTCAGAATTACTGAACACCTGATTCTGATCAGCTGAAAGGCTTGCCGAGATTAATGTAAAAGTTTAGAAACAATATTTTGCAGGTCACAGATAAACTGGTAAATGTTGAATTGCTGAACAAGGCAACAATGCTTCGAATTCTATCATACCTCTAGCACATGCATGAAGTCTTTGAATATTCTCTTCCTCTCTGACTCCAGCGTGATGTCTTCAAACGCAGGCTCTTTCAGGAACCGCTCTCGTACCTGAGTCAGCATCAACACCAGATCAGTAGAGGAACATGACGTGGCATAAGGACCCAGTCTAGTTAATATATAATATATATTTATTGTAATAGTATGACATACTCCCTCCCATGTGGCCTCAGGCTCTAGAGGAGGCGTGGCCTGTTTCAGCATGCTCTTAAACGCTGCCTCCTTCCTCTTCATCTTCCTGGCCTCCTCCTTCTCTCGCTCCCTCTCACGTGCTTCAGCTTTCTCCAGCAACTAAAAACACAGAACCAGCACAAACACATCAAACACAAGTCATTATTTGTGAAAGCAGACTTGTACTCTGCCTAAACTCTACTTGAGCTGCTTAACCATTTCTTAAGATCACAAAAGTAAAGACTATTCTAGATTAAATGTCATAAACAACTGATTTAAATTGTCTGTGTGTAATTTGACAAGGTAATTTAGTTGGAAGTCAACGAAACAGGCACAAGCCACCCCGTTTTCATCCAAAAATTGTAAATTGTGTCCCAGGGACAAACAAAGCTTTTACAGGTTTGAAACGACATGGGGTAAGTGATTAATGACAAAATGTTAATTTTGGGGTTGAGTAACCCTATCACAGAACCAGACCAAAAATCAACACCCAACCAACAACAGTTGTCAACCAAAGGCATTAAAACGAAGTTGCTTTTAAATCAAGTTAACTGATATAAATAGTTTTAACTAGTTTTGCCTTCATACTTTGTCTTCTCATTTACTTTTGACTGATCTGAATTCTAGTACTCCTTTGTACATATTGGCATCCGATATGAAAAATTTTACCAATATGTCTCGCTGATGAGAGGAATAGGTAATGTTACATGTGCATGTATATACATGTATACACACCAACACAGGCTGGCAAGTACTAAATGCTTTACAACTACCTGCCTTAATCATGAATTACAGCAGGAACGTGTAATCATAAAGCATTTAACACACTGAGCAACTATTGTCTCAATAATAAGATTTATTAAATGTAAGATCATTTATTTAGACTTTGTAAATGTTCTTATTAAACAATGACAACTTCTAAATAACAGGTTTGTAAATAACATAATAATTTAGAAATGATAAATGAATCATTAATAAAAGTACAAAAAAACAATAAATATGTGTATATATAAATATATGAAACATGACAACATCCCTGATTAACACTGTTTATGTATCGCATGATACGATTAAATTAATGTACATTTTGCCAGTTTAATATGATGAGACACTGTAGACCTTTGTTTGTGTTTTTGACCTACAGTGTCCAAGACATGAGAACAGTCCGCTCTTTAGGTTTGTTCATTTGCATTAAAATCTCTAGTTTTAACGAGAAGATAAAAACTGTAACTTAGTGAATGAACGACAACAAGAAAATTTACTTTTTTTGTCTTCATTTGACTTTAGCTTGAATGTTTAGGGACATTTTGATTCTATTTATTAGAAATAAATTCTTTTTTTTTTTCCTTTTTAAGCATAAATCCCAAAAAAACGATGCAAACTTTGGGTCTTCCAGTGTTTCCCTATGGTGCTGAACCCTACAGATGTCCGAGTTCCACTCTCTGTGCAACTGATACTCAACTGCCATTGGCTCATTTGCATTCAAAGAGAGGGGCTTACCAATCAAATGTTATTCATTTTCACTGGTGCTCAATTTTTACTAACTGTACTATGAATCCTGAAACCATGTTTTCAAGATTTAATGAAAGAAAGCTCAAAAAATTTTTTGGATGTGCGAATAAACCTTTTGCAGCCTCCATATCAGATGGAAGCATAATGTTCTGCCTTTGGATGTATATATATATATACATACACACAAACACACAACAGCAGGGAAGTCTGCTTACACTATTGAATGCCAGTTTGATGTTTCCAGCATCCAGTGTGGTGGCACGTTTATCTGAGCTGATCACTGAGCCAAACTCCTCAAAGCCTGTGTTGATCTCCACCAGGAAGCTCTTATCCTGCACAAAGATGCACACACAATTAATCAAGGGCTTCAAGACTGATCTGACGTCAAACACTGACCGTAACAGTCTCCCACTCACCTTCAGGATGTCTTTAATGATTCTCTTCTCATCATGATAACGAGCTTTCAGATCCTCCACATAAAACTTGAATAAGTCCAGAGGGGTGGAGCCTTAAAAAACACAAAGTTTAACACGACTGAGCAACTTTTTCACAACTACCTAAAAGCAACTTTGCATAATTTTGTTATACTATAAACAACTATTCTGCTAAGTAATATAGATTTGATCATAGGATGTTTATTTTCATTACATGTTCGTTATTTTGTTTTAGATGGCACAAAATAATATGATCTCAGGTTTTACTGACGTATGTGCTGACGTATTTAAGTCATGTGGAGTTCACAGACTGTACAGGTGAAATAGAGACAGGGGGAGAAATGAGGACAGGACCCTTTTACATGTATTATTCATCAGCATCAAAGCCTGCCACGCGCAGAGTGTTTGTGCGAGACAGAGAGAGAGAGAGAAACCTGGCTGGCCCAGCATGTTGTTGAAGCGGATATCAGCGCTGACGGTTGGGTACATCTCCATCCAGGCAGACATGGAGTGCAGCTGCCCATGATCATGAAGCTCATCCAGGAATTTCTGAAAAACACACACAAAACACTTCACAAACATGCCTATGCTCTTGTCCTTTACTCATCAGTCAGTTTTGCCATTTGCCATTATTTACTAAGAGCAAGCATTAATATATCAATCGTGTTTTTAGCAAGCCACTGGTTATTAAAACTAACATTTACGCTTAGTTTGGTAAGAATTGTATTGATTTGAAATTGCATACAAGCGTTGCAATGGTGTCAGTAAACAACATGGACGATTTTAATGGGAAATTTCTAAATGTGTAGTTAATACAATTCACTTGTCATTTTTACATAGTGGCTTTATCAATAACTCTCAATAAATTGCCTTAAACATGCCAATTATGCTTCCGCATTCTGGCTTCCTCTTTGCACAATGATCTTCAGTGCCCTAATCTCGGTCAAACAGATCATCTGTCATCAGACATCAGCTGATATTTCAGCATCAAGTTGCAATTAATCAAGGTGAGAGCTTTTCATATTAGAAAGCCGGACACATTAAGCAGCAGACACATCAACAGTTTCACATGAGTGTGTGTGTGTGTCACCTGGAAAGCCTCTCGGTTCTTGCGCTGCCGGCGTCTCTCGCGCAGCAGAGTTTTCTGTTTCTCTTCTTCCTCCTCTTTCTCAAGCGCACGGATGTGTTCCTCGAAACAGATCAGCGCATCTTCCTTGTCCATATCTAAAGCACACAGACACAAAGGAAGATGAAAGCCTCCTCTATATCAAACACACTCGATCACATTATGCAGGTTAAAAAACATCATCATGTGGAGCTGGCAGTGCAGTAGAGTGTGTGTGTGTGTTCATACTCTGTAGCTCCTCATCTTCGGCAAATGTGGGGTTATCCAGTAGGTACTGCTGTGCCTCAGACCATGTAGTTCTGTATGTCACATTGGCCATATTGTCCAAAATGTTCTTCAGAGCTTCCCAGTTCCTCTTCCTCAGCTGCTTGGCTTGTTCCTGATAGAAAGCATCAAGTTAAAATTTTAAATTAGACAATTTGTTGAAAAATAAAACAAAGCAAAAACTTCACGTTCTGAGCTGATGATCTATGTTTGTCGTGTTTTTACATATGTATATAAAAATCTAGCTAATTAAGAATTTTTGCACTGTTTATTAATGTCATTATTTTCTTGACAATCAAGCACATTTTCCAGAATTTTCATGATGAAAAAACCCTCACATATAAAAGGCACTATTGGTTGTACCAGGATGTTTAAAGAGATAATCTTAAAGTTTAGAACTACTTGAGGGAGAGTAAGTGACAATTTTCATTTTTGGGTGAACCATTCCTTTAAAAATCAATTGGATTTTAAATTAAATGCAGAAATGCATTTTATTTTTTAATTATATTAGTGGTTGGCAAATACAAACAGCCTACTGTCCATTACGGTTATATTTCTTGAGAGAATTATTTACTGGATTTCTTCTGAATCACTTCTTGACAATGTTTACAGCAGTTGCTGAAGTTTTATAATTATAAGCGACTGTTTGTTAGTGAATTTTTATGATGCGTCAAACCTAACAACATCCCCTAATCACTGTAATGCACAGCCACATCTGATACATTGCTTTATAATTGATGTTTGCATATTAAGATGCATCCAAATGCAAGTGATATCAGCTGTTTAATAGAAAAAAGTAATTAGCAAGTTAAGATTTCAATGCTCTCTCTTATACACTAATTAACCGAATCAGCCAATCAAACCTTCTCTTTCTTTGCTAAATAAAACAGGACATCTTCGTAGATCTCCAGCCTGTCTCTCTCAGGGACACATGACCACACCTCCTGATCGGCAAACATCTGCTCCGCTTTCCTGCACAAGACAAGAACAACTTATTGCTAATCACTGCTTTAAGAACAATTTCTGCCGTAATATTTCAGAAAGCATGATTTTAACCATGCGAATGAATGTTGCTGCGGGTCATAAACTTGTCAGTAGGTGGCAGTGACATTACAAGATAAAAATGTCACAGAACGAGTAATTACTAACAGTCTCTCTGAGCCCCTGTGACAGTGCATGTACGACACGACTCATGACAAACAATACAGGTGGGATTTACACCATTATTTAACTTAGTCACATCACCAAAACGTCACCATGATGTGATTTTAATTGTGCTCTAAATCAAAAGAGCAGAAAAACCATTAACCTCGTTAATAGCAATACTGGATTAAAAATAACACTTGAGCTGGTGCATGCAAAACTGAAGTGAGGGTCATTGCCGGGGCACTTCTGTGCAGTTACTGAGTATTTTTTTATATGTTGCTATACAGTTTAAATCTCCAATCCAAAATACAAGGTCTGCATTGTGATGTCAAGTGAGTATTGAATAATGTCGTCAACAAAACAGCTATAAAAACTCACTTATATCGTGTGGTTGAGGTCATTTTCTCATGGTTCTCCAGGAAGCGCTGGAAAGTCTCTTTAGACTCCTTGTATTTGATTCTGGCTTCTTCTTTTTCCTCTTTCTCTGTCTGGACTTTATAAGCATTGAACGCCTGTTTCTTTTCACTCAGCTTAGGCAGAGCACTGCGTGCACAAACACACACAGTGTTTAATGAAGAACAACAGGTGCACATTTCACAGAGCAAAGGATTTAAATACTATTAAATATTATTAAGTATGTGTGCAGTATTTGGATACCTGTAACGAGGGTCATTAATTATCAGCTTCATTGCCTGCTCCCATGATGCATTGGAGGAAACACCCTATATAGTAACACGGTGGGAGAGAGCTGTTAAATAAAGTTATTTTTCTCCAAAGCTACAGCATACTTGTTACTCAATGCATGATTTGGGGGGAAAAAAATTCAGTATGTTGTTTTTTCCCAACATCCTGAATGATTTCAATTTGAGTAGATCATTTGATTTCTCATGTTATTGTTGAGAGGCATGAATGGGAGTCTACTGACAGGGGCAGAAAATAACAAAACGAAGTAGATCTCCATGTTGATATCACAAAACATCCAGTTCCTTATCCATTATATGACGTCTTTCTGAAAGGTTGTCAGGAGCCTGTGAAGCGTGTGATTCCACCGTCTTCTGTTTCACTCACTCAAGTCTAATCACACTCGCAGCAATTAAACAGCCGTGGCTCTCTCAGGAGCACTTTGTGTGCCAAATTAAAACACACTAAATTTAGAAAGACCCATCCGGAATATCAACACCTCCCTCTTCACTACAGGGGAGAGAGAATTACCTTTTCTTTCAGCAGTTCTTTAAATGCCTGCTTTGCCTCCTCTTTTGTGTTCCACTTGTAAACTTTCTTCACCAGCTCAGGTCTCTCATCTTTAGAAACATCATTACTGCAAAACAAAAAATATTTCATAAAATATCAGTTTACATTTTAAATAACACAAAAATTGCATCTTGGTTGGCATAAAACAATTCACAACACTTTGACATTTTTCATGTAGCACTTGTACACTATCATCAAAAAGTCTGGGGTCAATAAAAGGCTTTAAAGCTCTCCAAGTCTGCACTTATTTGCTCATACATACAATTAAATATATCATTACAAACTGGTTTTGATTTAAATGTATATTAAAATATCCTTCATTCCTGTGATGACAAAGCTGAATTTTCAGCAGTCTTTGGATTCTTTAACAACCATAAAGAAATACATTTATTTAGAAATATATTTTGTACATGACATTACAAATGCCATAACTTCACATTTTGATATATTTAAAGCATCCTTGTTGAACAGAAGGCATTCATTTCTTTAGAAAAATATTACTGAGCCCAAACTATTGTATGGCAGTCTAAATGAATGAAACCTCTTCACCATGCATGGTCATTGTTTTCCTCAGTGAGCAATGTGACATGTACACACGTGGGATGTTCTGGGTGTTTTTTCTATGTGTTAAGGGTTCATTACCTGGGTTGTGTCTCTACACTGGGTGTCTCCTCAATGGAGTTAACAGTGACATCACTGCTGACCTCAGCAACCTGCGCAGGCACGTGAGATGGCTGCTCCTCTGTGGCGACTGTCACCATGGTAGCCTCGGTCTCTGCAACTGCCGCCACGGTAACAGACGGCTCACTCTGAGATGTAAGAGCAGGGGTGGTGCCAGGAGCCACAACTTCAGCCGTCCTTCACCAGACACAAACACAAATAAAAAAAAATATTAAATTAATTAAAAAAAAAATCAATATTATAGACGGATAATCTTTGTATTTCTAATTAAAAAATAATGACAATAATAATATGGAAATTATATTTCTTTTGTTTTACAGTAACAAAGACGACTACTTTGATCCTCAAAAAAATATATATAATCTTTAGGGTGTACTCACACTAAACAGTTTGAACCATGCTCGAGTGCGTTTGACCACCAAAGAGCGGTTCGATTGACTAGTGTGAGTGCTCCGAAACGTGACCGGGCGCCATACGTTTAGCTGTCCCTGGCCCGCTTGGAAGAGTGTGCCAGAGCACACGTGGTTCACATGTAGTGTGAGCGCTAACCGTGCTGGAGCACAGAACAGGGCGCGGGAGGTCAGGTTTTTGAGACGCTCCAAAACAAACATAGCGGAGAAAGGGTCGCTTCGGTCTACGGCTGTGGACCACCGCGAACCAAATGACACAAAATTACTATCCACAAAGTAAACAGAGCGACGGACTCCTGTTTATCCTGAAAACGTCTCACCATAATGTTGCTAGCGTGCTCCGGCACGAATGCTGAAACCCTATGTGAGTGCAGGCTAGAGGGGGAAAGGGGGACAATCGTACTCTGGCCCGGTTCACGGCAACCATGCCTAGTGTGAGTACACCCTTACTCTACTACTATGTCTTTCATTTGTGTAAAAAATGGCAAAAGATTCATCAGTATGAAGAATCTGCACCATCCTTTGCCAACAATGCACTAAAACTAATGCATTTTGCAACAACAGCTTTCTGCAAATCTAATAGTATAAGGATAGTTCAGCCAAAAAAATATTAAATTAATTCTGTCATGAATAGCATGTTTGAGCTTCCATTCACCACATTTGATAAGCTCTATGCATAAAGAAAAAGGCTTAACAATCACTAAATTATATTAATTTATTTGTGTTTTAAAGACAAAAAAAAAAGACACAAAAGATATGAAAGCAGGTAAATGACTAGGTAAATGAGAGGTGAAATAACTCTTTATGGTCTTAGTAAATACAGCTGATGCTCACCCGTTTTCCTCTGCCTTTATCATCGCTGGGGAAAAAAAAGGGAGGAAAAAAAAAGTCAGACCATTTTCTCATGAGATTTCTGGATTTTTAGATTTCCATTTTGCATACTGACCCTCCAGGTCCTCCAGCTCCTTGGGTTTAGTCCAGCGAGACTCTTTGGTCTGGGAGTTGTAGTAATAAGGCTTGCCAGTATCAGACTTATACTCTTTCCACGGGCATTTGGACAACATTTGCTGAAAAATACAAACTTCTTTTATTTTTTTTTTTAAATGCACAATTATTTAAAACAAATTATAAACACTTGAATAAAAACAAAAATCTCTCAAATTTTGTTTTAAATTATATATTTTGTATAAGGTTTTACATTTCAACCTAATTTAATGCATACACATTTTTATTTTTTAAAAACTAAATTCAGACAATTACAACACAAAAATTATTAGTTGGGTTCAGCAATGCATGCAAACACAGCGCTCTTTTATTCTCCTACATAAACAAGTAGTGGGAGTAATAAATTAGACTCTGAAATACAGAGTATGCCTAAAGTCATGACCTCCTGAAAGAACAGTAATTGGCAGCTGAAACGTGACTGTGTAAGCACGAAGGATGTGTTGACCTTTCTTTACCTCTGCAGGTGATTTGAGCTCATCTGGTTTCTCCCAGGTGGATTGTTTGGTCTCTGTGTTGTAGTAATATGTTTTTCCATCCAGTGATTTGTGCTCGGTCCATACTGATTTCTGCAAGAGACGTTATGAACACTTGGTTCATTACATCATTAGTGACTAGTTGCAGTTGCTAGTTCAGTTAAGTTGTAAAAAGTTGTACCAGAACACAGCAGTAAGAGCTGGCTAATTACATTCATAGTTAAATTCGTATTGTCCCCTCCTCTGTACGGATGCGAAATGTAAAGAATTTAACTACCACTTCTGCTTCTAAACCTCATTTTAAAGAACAGCTCACATAAAAAACAAAACTCACCTGCAAGTTTTTTCAAACCCAAATGAGTTTGCTTTCATTAAAAGCAAAAGAAGATATTTTAAAAATTTGTAATCTATCAGTGGCTGGTAGCTACTGACTTCCAAATCATGAAAATAAATAAATAATATAAAAATATTATGGAAATCAACAAGGTCCACAAACTGTTTGGTTACAGTAATGCAGCAGTAGTACTGTAATTTTTGGCATATATAGTTTAATGAATGATAATAGTTTACTGCGTCTTGCCTTTTTTGGCTGATCATCAGGTGAAGAATCAGTTGATGTGGTGCTCTAGGAAGGGAGAGAGAGGAAGAAAAAAAAGGATGGTTACGTCAGTCATTTCAATTAGAACCCCCAACTAATCAATATTGGCAATAACATGTTTGGTCGTTTGTTCTTACTGTTGTTCCAGGAGCAGCCGGTGCTGAAACAGAACAAAAACACGGATTACATTTAGAAATAATAAATCACCAACATGACTTTTACCCAAAACTATCTCTCACCTGCAGACTCCACTGGACTCACACCAGGCTGAGAAGGACAGACAAAGAGTGTTTAATTACAAAAAGTAAACCAATCCAAATAATAAGCTGATTTACGTGTGGTATCTTTTAAATGATTTGAAACTTTATATCTTCCAAGAAAGCCCTGTTAATAATTATTACAATTAAATTAGTCCATGAGCAGATCTAAAGATATCAGAGATAACTCCATTAGCAGTTTCCATACCCCAAATTACAGGAAAGGGAAATGACATTGTGACTGACAGCTCCTGGAGCGTCAGCTGGTTTCTGCATCTGATCAGATGTCTTTATCTACAGCTCAAAGCCGGTGCTAATTATTACTGATGCTATCAATATTTAATATGGTTAACTAACAACAGGCTGTGTTTGATGCTTATTATAGCTGATTAAATGAAAGCAGATCTTAAGCACCACTGAGGAGGTGTGTTCAAAATAAAGATCTGCACACGTATGGTTCGTTTGTTCTTATATACACACACACACACACTGAACACACCTTTAATCCATATTCATTAGTAATGTAGTGCTTTGAAACACAAATGAATTAAACCACTCTAATTGAACTTGTCTGTTTCATGTTAATGGTCAGATATGACTCTACTTTCCACACATTTCTCTCCTTGTAGATTATACACCATCACATTCACTTCCTTCCTTCCTTTCAAGTAAATACGCAATTTGTGCAGACATGAAGTGGGTAATATTATATAATTTTAATTTTGTAATGTTAGAAACTTTGATAATGTTTGCATTTTTTAACTCCGCATCATTTTTAGCTTAACTTCCCCATCCATCAGTAACAGCCTCTTTGCAAAAATAAAATTCCATTCAGACTGAAATGTATTGCACTGTTCAAAAGTATAGTCTCAGTAAGTTATTTGTTTTTTTAAACAGTATGTTGGCTTCCTGATGATACCTTTATTTACATTGTTGTTTTTCATCATTTTTCAACCTCTCTAGGAGGATGCTGAACACTATGGATGTCTGAGCTCATGATTGTGATATCAATCAATGTTGTTATTGGACTAAAAAAGCGAGAAAAATCCTGCTGCTCATGATATGATGCCTTCATTAAAGTCTAACTAAAACTAAATACTAACAAAGGCCTTGTTCACACTGCAGGTCTTGATGGCCAATTCTGATTTGTTGCCTATATCCGTTTATACGTTTTTTCAATTGTGACCTATATCTGATTCATGTGTTTACATTTGGCATACCATCTTAAACATCACACATGTGTTTTTGTAATTTACCGCCTCCATACGTGCTTCTTGAGAATAATAGCGTACGAATAATAGCAAATAATATCACTTCAGTGCGCTCATTGCAAAGAAACTGATTATTAAAACTACAAAAGCAGTTCAGTGAAGTGCAGCGAGTGAATTCCTCTTCTCTTTTGTTGTTAGATTAACAGATTTGCACATATCTAATGTTACATCAGATATTTGTTCACATCACCGTTTCTGCCTGTAACTCAAAACAGCCGTCTGCATTTACATTTTTTACCAGCACAAGTCACATATGACCTCATTAAGCCGTGGAGAAGTACAAAATTGTCACCCTTTTAATGACGTAAAGAACGAAATGCCTAGGAAAATCCGATCTGCCTGTTAACACGACATTGGCACAAATCTGATTCATTTCCACATATAAACGAGGCCTGAAACCGATCTCAAAATATCCAAATGCATGCGTTTTGTTTTTCTGTTTACATGCAACAGATCTGATCTGTGTCACATGGGAGCAAAAAATTGGAATTGGGTCACATTTAACTGACAGTGTAAACAAGGCCTAAGTGTGCTAATGCATGGAAGGAGACTTACAGCATTATACACTGAAATAAATTAGTACAGCAAGCTGATCTCTTCTCTCGCTACTATCACTCGTGTCACATGGGTAAGTGCTATAAAAATGGTGTTGAATTCTAAATGGGTACATTTTCCCAATTTGCATTGTGTTCATTAGGGTTTTTTCCTGACACTGCCGACAGCATGAAAAGGTCTATATTTAACCAGTGCTTGTGGAGTAGTGTGAGATACAGGCTAGCTTACCGGTCCTGTAGGCTGGATAGATGCTGCTGGCAAACGGGGGGGCATCATCATTCCTGGCATCATTGGTGGCATCATGGCTGGCATCTATGAAAAGAGTTTCATGAAAAATTCATGTGAACTGCTAATTTCCCTCCTATGCTGCATAGAGAGGGGGGAGCAAGGTGTAAGCTGAGGGGTGCAAAGCACATCTTGTGCTCTATAGTCTACAGTTTGATCATCACACCACTAAAATGCTCTTCATCATACAACACACACGGAGCATCAAGTTCAATAAGATGCCACTTCAGCAATCATATCAATGACAGCAGTCATTTTTATCCTGTAAGTCACTTATTTTGTGGGATTCACACAATAGCTATAAACACTAATGGTAATTAATTCTTAAAATCCATTCACACGAAGAATGTTGAATATAACGTTTTTTAGCATCCACACCAATGGATGATAAAATAATGTTTATTCTAAAAGCCCGCTGCAGTTATATATCATCAGCCACTTTAAAAGTTCAAGCATTCTAAAGTGGATTTTGACTGGCTCTGTGGTTTTATTTTTCAGTGGCTACAACTTAAACAGTATCATTCCACATTGTCAATATTGCTATAGATGTGGAGCAGATTTTCCTATGCCTATTTTCACTGAATGACACTAGCAGTGGATTTTATCAGAAGAGCAGAACATTTGTTTCACATTGTGCTTTGGGGAAACAGAAACTGAATTACAGCGTAGCATGAAATTGGCTTTAAAAACCTCATGTCTTTAAAAAAAAAAAAAAAGTAATGGAAACTTCAAAAATGGGCAAATTGACCAGTATTCTCCGATTTGTGAATAGATGAAGACTCTTAATGGTAACTTTTTTCCATCATCTTGCCAATTTGTAAATTCAACATGCCTTCTGTCATGCTGACAGAAAGAAAAATTAGGTATCTGGTATGTTTCTTACAGAAGGTTATGTAGAATGTTAAAGAAAAATGGAAACAGAGACTTAAACTTAATATATATTAAATATTAAAAGTTCTGCAAAATACACACCAGCAAAGAAAGGATATAAAAACAGATTCTGAGTGTAACACACCAGAACAATTGGTGAGGTATTATACATTTGTCTTCAAGGAACCAGACAGCAGTATCTTTTTTTGTGAGTGTGCATGTGCATTTATTCTGTTTCACTTCACATTACTAGAGATGTCAGTCTATGCGATTACATTACATTATATTATATTACTATTATATTAATTATATTGCAATTATATTAAATAAACAAATGCATTCGTGGACGTAACAAAACATTTATTCTTGCGTTCACACCAGACGCGAACGAAGCGTTAAGTGCGAGTGATTTACATGTAAAGTCAATGCAAAGACACAATTAGACATCCTGCAGTGCCACGTGCTTTGATTTGTGTCATTTCTCTGCACCTGCTATGTGCTTCTGCGCTGCCCGTGTGTGGTCTCATGCGTTAACATGGGCGGCGGAAAAAATATGCGCTGCTGACGCGTGCAGTGTGAAACTGACGTAAACTCAAAATCTTCAAGTGTCCAAATACACGCGAATAGCGAGATTGTCCAAAGTCGCCTCAGGCGTGCACACACTTTTAGCAAAGAGGGATTTGAGAAAATGATTGGCACACTGGACAAGAGATACCAAAAGAAATATACTAAGTATATGTAACATCCTGCTAAAATGTTTTGGGACAACATGTAAAAATATAAAAATGGGCATTTGTTTTATTTATCTGTACTTTTTTTGTAATAAACAATGATGTGCTTAACGTGTATCTTTAACTGTTCATTATATTGTGTTACAATTAATTATACCGGTTCAAGTAGCATGAAGCTTAAAGCCGGGCTTTAGGAGTTTTAAAATCCTAACCGATTATGAAATCTGGTTGCAGAGAATCTTCGCAGATTATCTTCCCTCAAATCTTAAACACACACACACACACTACAAGATTTAAACATCATATCACATAACACTAGAAGATATTATTAAGATTACAATTCCAGATGGAGCGCCTCACATGATCTCACGCAGCAGATCGTGATATTTCAGTGATGTTTACATTAGCCTTCAGTACTCGCCCTGTATGTTCAAAACAGAAGTGCAGCACTTCTCTTTCTCCTTACGGTTGTGATAACTGTGTTACTACAAAACTACATTTCCACTATACAGTGGAGCCATAACTTACAGCAGCTGTTTTGCAGTCACACTGTAATTATTGTGAAAGTATTGATGTAATCATATAGCCGTCATCATCCCGATTTAAAACATGTTTGATTTGATCACGGCGGCCCCGATTTGTGCACGAACGGTTCGGGAGGTGCAAAGTTCCATCGGTTGCCAGATAATCTTCGCCAAACATCAAGGACCCATTAAGGACCTGATTCTCGGGAGGTGAAAATCTGGGCTAAAAAATCCTGTAGTGTGAGCCTGGCTTAAGTAGCTGCATCATAACACATTAAAGGATCCTTGCCGATATGACCAGTATTCTTCTCTGGTTTTTGTGAGAAAAATGAAAACAGCTCTAAATAAAAATGGTTTCTCGATTCCCAACCCCATTATTTACTGCATGGATCTTTTTTCCCCAATTTCAAGACATCCCTAGATGCTCCCAAAAGGGTTTTTTTGTCAGATTTATCTAACCTCTGGGGACAGCTTTGTCCCTAAAGTATACTGTAGCTAAATAACTCCAAACACACATACAGCTCTCAACAACACACACACACACACACACAAGTGAGAAGACTATTTCCACTGGATGTGTGTGTCTGATGGTGTTATAGTGAGAAATACGGGCAGGTATTGAACTGTGTGTACTTCTGTGGGAGAAGAAAAGAGTGTAGAAATATAATCTCGTAATTTTATAGCTGTATTGACTCCACATCCTCTGAAGGATACAAAAGCATTCCAGCTGTGCAGTTTATAGAGAAAGATGGAGAAATCTCAAGCAATATTCAGCTTTAAGGATGTTTTTAGTTTACTTTTATATGTTAAGCAGTTTTAGTATCTTGATTAGTCTCAATGTAAAATATGAATCTAATGATTTAGAGACTATAAGACAGAGCAGAAAGAGGATTTGAAAGGAACGATAGTATGTGGAAGGCAATTCAGTGTAAACGCATATTGTTTCACAAAGCTTTCTTTGTTACTAACTGACCTCTCTGTCCCGCTGATCAGGTCACTTTGGTTTGGAGAGCTGGAGACTTCATCTCATAGAACAATAACCCTAAAATAATCTGCTCACCACATTAATAAAGGACATTTTTTTTGCTGCTTGTGCTTTTGTCCTTAGCAATGATTATACGATTTTTACCCCCAGAATCCCTGAGAAAAGTTATTGGATTTTGCTGAGCAGGGAAACAGGACAAAGTTGCCTTGTAATGCGCTCAGTCCGACTAGCTAAATCCTGCCCACTCGACATGCATGCGGCTCACTCGTACATACACACACACACAGTGTACGCAAGCTTAAAACAGGCAGTTTGCCTCTTAGAGCAGATGTAATCTCTCACACTGTTGCAAATCTGACCTTAATCTCACCAAAGCATGCTTTTTGAGTTATTAATGATCAAAGCTCAGTGCTTATCTACACACACAAAATCCACAAAAACACACACTTCACACACACTTGGCACAATGAACAATTGTGCACAGACATATAGGCCACAAATTCTTTTCGGCGGGCAGGATGTATATAAGCGATTTTCACACGTCTATGGTAGCATTTTCACCATTTTGAACAATTTTAGCGCTTTTTGTGTATGCATGACTGGGATGACTATGAAATGTGACGTGTTAATAATTTTTTTATTGTGCCTTTCCAGTATGACAGTGTTATTTTATTGTGTGTATTTAATTAGCCCTAGAAAGACTTTATTCTCATCACCAAATACATCATTTGAAATGGGGTGGAAATGCTACTGTGGTTGTGGTTTTTCATTAAAAAATGCCAAACATAACAGAATTCTCTTGTGATGTTTGTGTATATCCACTTTGGAAAGATTAAATAAACTAGCGAGAGCATGATGGGTTTCTAAAAATCCACAGGGCCCGAAGTGGCCATAGTTGGAGAAACGCCCATGTGTACTCAATCAAAAGCCGCGGGAACAGTCTTGACTCCATGTGTGTTTGTGTTCCAGCTGTTGTTCAAAGGCCTCATGATGGCCCAGGGGAGATGGGAAAGCCGGTGGTCATCGCTAAAGACCAACAGGAGAGGATGAAGGAAATGTTTAAGATAAACCAGTTTAACCTGATGGCCAGTGAGATGATTGCACTCAACAGATCTTTACCGGATGTGCGTCTCGAGGGGTGAGTGTCTGATTATTTATGATAGCTTTTTTAAAACCGAGTTTGTTTTTGTTAAACAGACGCATTTTAATCCTGTAACTGACCAAATAAAAATGTTCGAATTGTAGGTGGTTTTGAACTTGTGGCTTGAAAATAACCGATAGCCGTATTGCGGTGTGTGTGTGTGTGTGTTTTGCTGTGAGAAATGCGTGTGGCAGGGAGTGAAATGTAAACATTGATCCGTGAAATGTGTTTATTTTCTGCTCCTCAGATTAATTACTGGAGAGGTATTTTTTCTCAGCTGTGTTTGAAGCAAACCAATAGATTCAACATTTTCAATTAAAAGATAAGAGTGTGTCAATTACAGAGTCACAGTCATGACCTAACTTCACACACACACACACGCGCGCAACTGTCACCTCCACAAGAATGTGATCTTCTAACTCTCATAACTAACAGCGTATGTTACTTGTAAACGCACAAACTTGTTAAACCAAAGAGTTGAGGGGAAACTGGTGGAAATCTGAGTGGTAATGAAAGAGCTGAACTCTTCTTCTTAAAGCAGGATGCGGTCTGCTCTCTTTCAGATGTTTTCCGTCTTTGGTTTTGTAAACGTGAAGATTAAGCAGTGTTTGGTCAGACTGTACTAACATAGACTAGCAGTCAAACGTTTGGACACACCTATTCCTTCTATGTTATTATCATTTTTCTCGTTGTTTTCTCTATCTGTGCGTGTTATGTTTTAGTTTAGTCGAGAAATTCATGCATAGGCTGAAATGACTTAGCTTGTATTAGTCTAAAAAAAATGTTCAACAAAAAGCTTTTAGAGCAAAACGCATTTAAGATAATGAAAAACACATTCAGGCAGCCAGGTGTGTCTTTCTGACCACAAACTGTCAACTCAGACAGGAAGTGACCATCTGTCTGACACCTAAGCAACATGCATGTTTTATTTATTCATATAAGTTATTTTGTCTTTGTTGTTTTGCAGTTTTTGCAGAATTTCTGCCCATTCAAATGTGATTAAATAAAGTTTGGGGTCAAGTTTTTAAAGTGCCCCTATTATGCTTTTTCAAAAAGTATTGTTCATGCAGTGTGTCATGTAGCTGTATGTGAACATAAACT
>JAUCMT010000078.1:977507-989573 GCA_032357475.1 Enteromius thamalakanensis
GTCTGAAATGGAAAACCTATGTTTGTGCACAAAATAAACTCACCTTGACTGCATCCCATTTGTCCGTATTGTCTGAGTGTGACAAGTAATCATCAAACTTCATAAAATGCAACATTTAAATTTTGCTGCAACACAAGTCTAAAAAGTTATGTTTCTAGTGTGACATGATTAGTATTCTCAAGAAAATGTATATGAGTTTTAAAATGTTCAGCTATTTGTTTTGGAAAGACAAATATGAAGTATGATTTTTTTTATTTTTTTTTCAGATTACAACCCCATTACATGCAAATCTTTTACTTTTTTTTTTATTATTAATGTTTTGTTTTATTATATTGTTTTTATTACATAGCGTCATTCACATCAAGGTATTTCTTTGCTGTTTGATCATTTAGTACTGCACATTATCAATAACATATCAAACTATTCTTTTTTTTCTGGCATTTCAAACAGCAAGCTATTGCAGTTTCCTTGGAAGAAAAATAATGTTTCATATTTGGTGTCCACAGACATCAGTACGAGACAGGGACATTGAGATCATTTAGGGAACAGGGAGCAATTTTCATGTAATTGTGTGTCATCAGTGTATCCTGGAGCCGACTTCAAAGCTGCTGGAAAATCAGCTGCCTGGGTGTGTGAAGAGAGACTCGCCACACACTGGACATCTCCAGCACACACACAATCTGCCATTTATTAGAGCAGGGTCACACACACAAACACACAAACATGGTCATTAACACATGGACAGATTCAGACATCACCGTTTGACTCACTCGTGACATTCTCAAAAGTGAATGTGACATCAAGACTGACACATACGTTTCTGTATAGTGAGCAACAGCAGGACTCACCTTTAAAGTAAATCATCTTTGTGATAAGAAAAAATATGTTTTATTGAGCAGATGCTAAGAGTGTTCAAACACTTATGTCAGTGCTGTAGGCTTCAGACTCGATTTTCATTCTCACATAGAAACAAATTGGTGCGTGCCAGAATGCACTCTCATGAAAAAAATTACATTAACACATGCGCATACCCACAAACAAACACAAACTGAGTGTGCTTATAGCCCCTGATGGTAATGAGGAGGACTTATAATACAATCACAGATACAATCAAATTATTATTATAGATTATTACAATTAAGAATAATCACAGTATAACATGGCAAGGGGTTTCAATAACAAATAAGAGATTATATGGCTCATCTTGTGATTTTCTTTTATCAAGAATGTATTGCCATAATAAACATTTTTTATTTAAGGATTTTATTAGATGGAGCTAAATTTATGATTTAGTGGAATTATACATGGAATTATGTATACATTTTTTGGTGACAATGTAAGTAACTAGTGTGTCTCTGTATGCTGTGATTTCTGCTCATTCAAGCCCAACACAAAGAACCTGATTGCTGACGAGAGGGACAGACAGACTCCCTACCTCTGCCACTCTAAAGATGCCTGATCTCATGAATATAAATCAGAAAGTGTACTGTCTCTCTTTGCCTGTGCCTCACATTTAGAATCAAGATGCAGTTTTATTATTGCCAAGTCTGTTATTGCTGATATACAGCATTCTCATATTCAGCATGAAAATTGCTTTTATCTTTCAGACATGAGTGATACCTCAAATCATGGAGCCTTTTAAGGGGTGCTGTGTTATTTCTTTGAGAAGTTTAATACACAATATTTGCCTATAGCAGAAGTTTAAAACCTCGCCTCAACAACTGACTGCACCACCCAAGCAACTGCTTAGAAAACCTTAGCAACACCCCCAGGCTTGAGGGATGCTGGAGCCTGTCCTAGTGTTTAGGGCCATACTGTAGGCAAAGAAAGGCTGTGTAAAGGCCAGTCCATTAAAATGTTGAATATTATAGAAAACACTGCACTGTTTTTGAAAGCAGAAACAGAATAACAGTAACATGCATTGTTCATTGACACGATAAAAAGACTATAAAAATTAGTTAGTTTTACAAAGAACCATTCAGAAAAAAGTTTTTAAAAAACACATTCTTTCTGCAAAGAACCAACAGTATATGTGTGGTGAATCAGAGTCGTCTGAATCCATTTGCAAACTGTTAACTTAAAACAAGGTCATACAGGCAAAGTCAATCAACAACAACAGGGCTGGCAGAGACAGAGACACAGAGGATCGCCTCATAACAGAGCCCTTTCCCTGCGAGCGGCTCCTGAAACGAGAGGGGCGGCATCGGGGTCTAATGCGGGGTCTGGGAGCAGGTCGTTCTGGGTGGTTGCGGTGGAAGATTTCCTTGAGAGCTGAATCTAGAATGTCCTGGGCGTTGATCCAGGATCGTTCCTCCGGTCCATAACTTTCCCAGTCAATCAGATACTGGAGTATGCGGCCCCTATGCCTGGAGTCCAGGATTCCATTGACCTGGTAGGCCTCCTCTCTGTCAATGATCAGGGGGGGTGTCTCTGGCGTGGCTACCTCGTCCTGGTCCCTCTGTCCTCCCGAAGCATCAGCGGGCTTTAACCGAGAAGTGTGAAAAGTGGGTGAGATTCCTGTATTAGCAGTAGATCAGTAGACTGTATCCTGGCAGTAGATCAATAGGCAGGCGGCAAGAGACAAATACCATATAAACAGTCCAGGGTCAAACACGGAAAGACAGTCCGGATAAACGCTCGGAATTACACACATGAGGAAGTAAGACTTTGCGAAGAGAGGAACAAAGTCTGGTCCTTAAATAGGCCGAGATATCAATGAATAATCGCCAACACCTGGGGCGTAAACTCGCCAAGGTGCGTAGGTTAAAAGAGTCCGGGTGGAAACTAAAACTCCTGTGACATACCGTCCCCCTGCAAGCAGCTCCCGAACAGGGTGATGGAAAGTGGTAGTTAGTTGGAGATCCAGCACATCCCTGGCATTCACCCACGACCTCTCCTCTGGGCCGTACCCCTCCCAATCGTCCAGATATTGTAGCAAGCCTCAGCGCCGTGAGTCCAGGATCTATTTCACCTGGTAGATGTCGCTTCCCTCTGGAGCCAGGGGGGAAGTATCAGCGGTGGTGGCCTCTTCCAGGTCCCCTTCTCCTCTCGGAGCAGCAGCGGGTTTGAGTAAAGACACATGAAAGGTGGGAGAAATGCGGTAATTAGTAGGGAGTTCAAGACGGAAAGACATTTGAGTTATCTGTTTGACTATTCTGAAAGGACCCACGTACCTCGGGTTGAGTTTCTTGCAGGGGAGATGTAGTCGGAGATCACGAGTGGATAGCCATGCCCATTGGCTGACCTCGTAATGGGGTGCTGGTCTCCGCAGTCGATTGGCTTGGCGTTCAACTCTTTGGGTGGCCGGACGTAGATTGGTGTGAGCAGCATCCCATCTGGTCTCGCTGCGTTGTAACCACGTGTTGACAGCTGGAAGATTAGTAGGTTCTCCAGACCAGGGAAACAAAAGAGGTTGGAACCCCAGCACGCACTCTTGATTCAAATGACAATAGGCTCTTAGAAATCGGGACAGTTCTTGGTTGAGTCTTTCAATTTGTCAATTAGACTAGGGATGATAGCCGGAGGTTAAACTGACATTAATATTGAGCTGTGAGCAGAAGGACGTAACCCGTGACGTAAACTGGGGCCCTCGATCCGACACAATATCCTTGGGTAACCCGTAGAACCTGAAAACTTGGTTGAGCAGTATCTGAGCTGTATCACATGCTGTGGGGAGTTTAGGGAGTGGAACAAAACGACAAGCCTTCGAGAAACGGTCGATTATCATCAGTTCACTACACACGTTCTCAATCACCAGACTTTTAATGAGCACCACCTGTGATACCTATCACTAGGTCTATTTATAATCACTTCAATCACTTCTCGTCGGCTGTGATCAAGGTAACTCACCTTTACTTACCTTATGCCTCAAGTCTTCATTGTGACGGATTATTACCTGTCTACTTACCTGTTCACAAGTTTATGTTTCAAGCCATCGCTCAGGAACGAACTACTGAACATCACTGTGGAAAGAAGGACTCTTATTGCCACTCTGGATATCAAGGACGCTATCACTTACCCCGAGCACTTACCTGCAAAACGAGCACACTAGCACACTGCACAGTTCTACGGAGAATCTCAAGTGAGTTAAGGAATTACTTACCTACGATTACTTACCTGTTACACCTTACCTGTCTTCGCAGACGGATGTCAAGAAACCCTCGTCTCCTCTGGAACCATCTGAAAGGAGATAAAGACATTCATTATTACCACAAACTCACACGAAGATTATCATATGGAATGTGACGGCCTTACCTACATTCACGGAATACTGGAGATTTGTGTTTGCTGTGCGACGATCTAAAGCACCACTCTCACCATCCCCTTTCCCTCACAAAGACTATTATCATTTTCAATAAACACTGTTGAAACTTATCTTAACGTCTCCTCCTCCTTACGCTGAGGGTAACAGAATCACAGCCCATCAATTCTAACTCTCCTATCCACACTCTACATGGAGGAAGAAAGAGCGACCTCATCCATCGAGTTACAGGCCATCATGCAAGCCATTGGAAACTTACAGATCCCTCCGACTACACCACTAACTATCAATCGCCCACCGCTTTATTCGGGACACAGACAGAGCAAGATCGCGTTTATTATGACCTTACTTACCGGAAGAGCGTTGCAGTGGGCGGAAGCTTTGTGGTCGGGTGAAAGTTCACATCTATCCTCTTACGAAAACTTTAAGAAACACTTCGAAGAAGTTTTCGGACACGATCCGAATCCTACGGCAGTACAAGAGGATTTATTAAAACTACGACAAGGTAAATTGACAATCCATGAATATATTCTGAAATTTCGAACGCTTGCAGCAACCAGTGGATGGAACGATCCGGCATTACTAGCGGTGTTTCGGAGAGGCCTACGAGTGGAAATTCAGAATCAAATCTATGATGATTCAGTCTGTTTGGAAGCTTTCCTCAAGAAGGTAATCACTGTTTCAAGAAATCTCACACCCGCCACAGTTTCTGCACCTACGGTTATGGAATACGACGAATGCGAACCTATGCAGATGAATACTTACCGGCTAAAACCCACTGAGAGACAAAGACGAAGAGATGAACGTTGTTGCTATTACTGTGGAGATCCAGGCCACTTTCAACGAAACTGTTCCATCAGACCCACAAATAAACGGGTGAGTGTCGATTTTATTGAACCTATGAATCACACAGTTCCACTTATCACTGTAAAATTGATGACCACTAATAATGAATTTTATGTAAAGGCTATGATTGATTCAGGAGCTTCGGGAAACTTTATTTCTTCCAAGTGTGTGGACAGTATGCATATCTCCTGTGAAAAGGGATCTACCAGCTATAAAGTAACAACTATACAAGGTACACTGTTGGATAGTAGGCCGGTCAATCAATGCACCGCACCCATCACGTTACAGGTTGGATGTTTGCATCACGAAACCATTTCTCTTTTGGTATTGCACGATGCTACTGTAGATGTGGTGTTGGGTCGACCGTGGCTTACTCAACATCAGCCTATCGTTGACTGGAAGACTGGTGAGATTACCAAATGGAGTAATGAATGCTTCAAACACTGTCTAACCACTGTTAATCCTCAACAGCAACCCCGACTAGAATGCTGCTCCACAACAATCGAAAGTCCCGAGGTTTCTAAAGAAATCAACATACCTAGTGAGTACCATCAATATTTGGATGTTTTTAACAAACAAGCAACAACTAAGTTGCCACCTCACCGTGACTGGGATTGTGAGATTAACTTGCTACCGAATGCTAAACTGCCCAAAGGGCGAATTTATCCTTTATCTCTCCCAGAGACCCAAGCTATGAATTAATATTTTCAAGAAGCACTGCAACAGGGCTTCATCACACCCTCCACGTCACTGGCTGCATCAAGTTTCTTCTTTGTTGCCAAGAAGGACGGAGGACTACATCCTTGCATAGATTACCGCATCCTTAATCAACAGACAGAGAAGTTTGCATACCCGTTACCACTGGTACCAGCAGCTTTGGAGGAGTTAAGAGAAGCCACCATTTACAGTAAGCTTGATTTACGCAGTGCTTATAACTTAATACGGATTAAGGATGGAGACGAGTGGAAGACTGCATTCATAACCCCTTCAGGTCACTATCAATATCGGGTGATGCCGTATGGACTAGCCAACTCACCAGCTGTATTTTAGAGCTTCATGAATGAAATTTTTCGAGACATGTTAAATCAGTTCGTGATCATCTACATTGATGATATTTTAATATACTCACCTGATTTACCCACCCACAGAACCCATGTGACCAAGGTGTTACAGCGACTGAGACAGCATTCACTATACCTCAAGGGAGAGAAATGCGCCTTCCACCTCACAGAGATTCAATTCCTCGGCTATGTAATATCACCCAAGGGAGTGTTCATGGAGAGAGATAAAATTGCAGCAGTTCACGAATGGCCCATACCTACCACAGTCAAAGCCTTGCAAAGATTTCTTGGATTTGCACATTTCTATCGCCGTTTTATACAGGGGTATAGCCATATAGCGGCCCCTCTTACATCACTGACCAGAGGAAAGACCAAGAAAATTCACTGGGATCCCACAGCAGAGGAAGCTTTTAATCAACTGAAGCGTTCTGTAACGCTCAGCTTAAGGAGGAGGAGACGTCCAGGTAAGTTTTAACAGTTTTTATTGAAATTGAGAAAGTCTTTGTAAGGAATATAGATGATGAACTTGATTATAGCAGCGCAGCACACACAGTTCTTGGTCTCCGTGGGAAGCTCAGGTATATAAATCTCAAACCACATATAATTTGCTCCGTGAATGTCCGTGAAGATAATAAGGATCTCTATTTCTTCCCAGGTGGTTCCAGAGACGGAAGGGATCGTGTGAGACTCGTCTGTGAAGATAGGTAAGGTACACAGGTAAGTATGAGGGTAAGTCAATCTTTAACTCACGTGAAGTGTTCCAATAGTGCTGCGTGCAGTGAGGTAAGGTGCTCGTGGTGTTGGTAAGTGCTCTCTTCCTATGACTGTATCCTCATGAATCAATCCTGCAAGTTGGTTGTTCACAGGTTGTAGAAGCAGCGAACAAGATCCCAGTAGTCACTTCGAGAGCATAAACTTGAATACAGGTAAATACTATGATCATGATAACCAGAGACTTAAGAGAAGCAAAGGATGTTTTACCTTGATCACCGCCACTGGTCTAATGGTGAGCTGGGCTTTTAACTGCTCACCAAATGACTTCCAGCTGGCGGTGATTAACTCATTAGGCACTTGAGTGCGTTTGCAGTTGACTGCACTGATCCCAGTGCAGTCCTGGCCTGACACGTTCCTTTTGCACAGCACCCCTTCTACGTCACCCGAACCCTGAATTACCATTCATTGTAGAAGTGGACGCCTCCACCATAGGAGTAGGAGCAACCCTCTCTCAGTACCACGGAGATCCTGTTAAATTACACCCATGTGCTTACTCCTCCAAGAAGTTATCCAGTGCAGAACAAAACTACGATGTAGGTAATCGTGAACTGTTAGCTATCAAGCTAGCATTTGAAGAGTGGCGACACTGGCTAGAGGGAGCCAAACACACTATCACTGTCATCACCGATCACAAAAACCTGTTATATCTACAAGAAGCCAAGAGATTAAACCCACGTCAGGCCCGTTGGGCCTTGTTTTTCACACGTTTTGATTTTAAGGTGACTTACCGACCAGGGGAAAAGAACCAGAAGGCAGATGCCTTATCCCGAATCCATGACCCTGATGTCACGCCTGAAAGACCCACACTGATATTACCACTTGAGGTATTTCTTGCACCCATTACTTGGGAATTAAACGATCAAATTCATCAAGCCACACTTCAAGAACCTGCACCTCCGAATTGTCCAGTAAATAAAGTGTATGTACCTACTAATCTAAGAATTCAAGTATTAGACTCTATACATACCTCCCCAGGAACTGGACATCCAGGAACCAAGAGAACTCTGGAGTTGGTAAGACAACGCTTCTGGTGGCCTATGATGATAAGGGATGTCAATCGTTATGTCAAGGGTTGCAATATGTGCAAGAATGAATACACCACGAGAACTACCAGTTGGTAAATTACAACCACTACCAATACCTGAACGTCCCTGGACTCATTTGGGAATTGATTTTGCTACAGATCTACCACCATCAGAGGGTTTTACTACCATCTTAGTTGTAGTTGACAGGTTCTCTAAGGGATGCAAACTAATCCCCTTAGTAGGCATACCAACTGCTTTTAACACGTGAGTTACAAAAGTCTCCATCGGCTCCCGCGGCCAGAGCACTGAGTCTAGTTCCCAAACCACAGTGTTTTTCTGGCGACGATGCATCCTCTGAGGGTTTCCTGTTGCAATGTTCATTGGTCTTTGAATCACAGCCTGACCAGTTCATCACCGATCGAAGTAAGATTGCACTAATCATTACCCTTCTCTCAGGTCGAGCACTCGCTTGGGCACAATCGTTGTGGAAAACTGCAAGTCCACATGTTTCCACTCTAACTGCTTTCCTGGAACAGTTTCGTCTGGTCTTTAGCCAACCCACATCGTCGCTCACTGTACACGAGGAGCTGTTACAACTCAAACAAGGCAAATTACCCATTCATGAATATATTCTTCGTTTCAGAACGATTTCCTTGTCTAGTGGATGGAATGACACAGCTCTGTTGGCAGTCTTTCGATGTGGTCTCAACACCAATATACGCCAACAAATGGCTATATACGACGACAACGTGGGTTTGGATGCCTTTCTCAAGCGAGCAGCTACGATTTCTCAACACCTTACAGCCTGTGATACCCCAGTCTCTTCTGAATTGTCTACAAATTCCCAGGATGAACCTATGCAAACTGATTTCCACAGATTAACTACCCAAGAACGAACCAGGAGGCTGAGAAATGGATTATGTCTTTATTGTGGCGGTAGTTCACATCGGATTACAACTTGTCCGATAAAACCAGCACACACATTGGTGAGTACGGGACAAATTGAAACACATCTCATTCCATTAATCGATGTTGAATTGTGTGTACCTCCTAACATATATCCCCTTAAAGCCTTGGTTGATTCGGGAGCAGCTGGAAATTGTATCTCCTCAAAGTGTGTTGATTCTCTGCAGATTCTGACCCAGAAAAATCCAACATCCTATCGAATTATCACAATTCAAGGGAAACCCCTGGATGCCCGACCCATTCGTACCTGCACTGTGAATCTTACCTTGAAAATTGGATGTTTTCATCAAGAATCTATACAGTTCCTCGTTCTCCCGGACGCCCACATTGATATTCTCCTAGGAAGACCCTGGCTTACCAAACATCATCCAGAGATACAATGGAAAACAGGTGAAATATTACAGTGGAGCACTTCCTGTTTCAAACATTGTTTGTGTTCACTACCCTCTGTTCCAGACTTACCTTGTTATTCTACATCAGTTGAAAGCCCTGAAAGTAAAGTGAAGTATCAAGTACCGCTCGAATACTCTGATTTCAAGGATGTATTCAGTAAGGAAGCAGCTACACACTTACCACCTTTAAGACCCTGTATTGATTACCGGACACTGAATTCCCAAACGGTAAATTTCGCTTATCCTCTCCCATTGATTCCATCCACACTAGAGAATTTGAGACATGCTGAAGTGTACAGCAAACTGGACCTTCGCAGTGCATACAATTTGATCCGAATTCGTAGTGGCGACGAATGGAAAACAGCTTTCGTCACCCCTAGCGGCCACTACGAATATCGGGTCATGCCGTATGGGTTATACAACTCTCCCTCCATTTTTCAAAACTTCATGAACGAGATCTTCCGGGAAAATTTGCACAAATTTGTAGTCCTATATATTGACGATATCTTAATTTACTCACCTGATCTCTCCACTCATGTTTCCCATGTTCGCCAGGTCTTAGCACGACTCAGAGAATTCCACCTGTTCCTGAAAGGAGAAAAATGTGAGTTCCATTTAGATCACGTTCAGTTTCTGGGTTACTTCATCTCCCCAGCTGGAGTAGAGATGGACCCGAAAAAGGTGGTTGCAGTCAAGGAATGGCCTACTCCTACGACGGTGAAAGAACTGCAAAGATTCCTGGGGTTTTAAATTTTTATAGACGATTTATAAAGAACTATAGTATCATGTCCTCAGCACTTACCTGTTTGCTTAAGGGAGCCAAGAAGTCCATCTCCTGGAACTCCATGGCGGAAGCCGCTTTTAACCACCTTAAGGAGGCTTTCTGCACTGCACCTATTTTAATTCATCCCAATCCAGATCTGCCATTCGTTGTGGAAGTGGATGCTAAACTAGGAAACTAACTAGTTCTGAACAGAATTATGACGTGGGTAACTGCGAACTTTTAGCCATTAAACTAGCCATTGAAAAATGGCGTCATTGGCTAGAGGGTGCCAAGTTCCCCTTTACCGTCATCACCGACCATAAGAACTTGCAGTACCTCCGTGAAGCACGTCGTCTTAATCCACGTCAGGCAAGATGGGCACTCTTTTTTACACGTTTTGATTTTAAAATTTCCTACAGATCTGGTTCCAAGAATACTAAGGCAGATGCCTTATCCAGATTGTACCAGCCTGACCCACAACCTGAGGAACCTGAACCCATCCTGCCCCCTGAGATCTTTCTGGCACCCATTCAATGGGACATTCACACTCAGCTTGACCAAGCCAACCTCCAAGATCCAGCACCTCCAGATGGACCCCCGGATAAAAGGTATGTCCCTGTCCATCTGCGAAGTAACCTGTTGGATTTGGTTCACACATCCCCAGGGTCCGGGCATCCAGGAAGCAAAAGGACATTAAAACTTCTGCGCAATAAGTACTGGTGGCCAACTATGCCGCAAGATACCTACAGGTACATGAAGGGCTGCTCCGACTGTGCCATGTCAACTACACCCCATCGACTACCCGAGGGCAAGCTGGTCCGTTACCAATTCCTAATAGACCATGGTCTCATATTGCTGTAGACTTTGCTTTGCTACGGATCTTCCGAACTCTGAAGGTTTCACAACCATTCTAGTGGTTGTAGACAGGTTTTCCAAATCCTGTAAACTAATCCCTTTGTCTGGTCTACCCACAGCAATGAACACAGCACTTGCACTATTCACCCAGGTCTTTCGACACTATGGCATCCCGGAGGATATCGTGTCCGACAGAGGCACCCAATTCACTTCACGGGTCTGGAAGGAGTTCTTCAGACTACTGGGAGTCTCAGTCAGCTTGTCCTCGGGGTACCATCCACAGTCAAACGGCCAGACGGAGCGTAAGATCCAGGAGATCTCCCGATACCTCAGGTCATATTGCCACACTCACCAGGAATCCTGGAATCAATATTTACCATTGGCAGAATACGCACAGAATTCCTTGCGACAAGACACAACAGGACTAACTCCATTTCAGTGTGTTTTAGGTTTTCAACCTCCCTTGTTCCCGTGGAACGACGAACCCTCTTCTGTTCCCTCCGTAGACTTCTGGTTCCGGGAAAGTGAGAGGGTTTGGAATTCAGCTCACACTCACCTACAGAGAGCTGTTCGAAGACACACTCACTGGGCGGATGCTAGAAGGAACCCCACTCCTGTATACCAGCCTGGAGATTTAATATGGTTGTCGACCAAAGACATCAGACTCAGAACACCATGCAAACAACTAAGCCCCAAGTATATAGGTCCATTCCCCATCCGCCGTCAAATAAATGAAGTCACTTATGAATTAGAACTACCCCCTCACTACAGAATAGCCCCCATTTTCCATGTTTCACTTCTAAAACGATACACTGAACCCTTATTCCCTTCACTTCCAGACCACCCGGAGCCCCCTCCTCCACCAGAAGTCGAGACAGCGGAGAACATCTACCGAGTTTAATCGGTCCTCGACTCCCGGCGGCGGAACGGACAGCTCCAATACCTAATTGATTGGGAAGGATTCGGTCCCGAAGAGAGGTGTTGGGTCAACAGAGACGATATCCTCGACCCAACCTTACTATCCGATTTTCATCAAGCTCATCCTACTTGTCCAGCCCCTAGAGGTCGTGGTCGTCCCCGTCGCCGGGTGCGAGCGTCAGGAGCCGCTCGTGGAGGAGGGGGT
>JAUCMT010000078.1:1032056-1045335 GCA_032357475.1 Enteromius thamalakanensis
TGGATATTAAAATCACCAACAATTAAGACTTTATCTGCAGCCAGTACTAACTCAGTTAGAAAATCAGCAAACTCTTTCTCTTTCCTCTGTCTAAATAATATTGTTGTCGAGAGCATCAAAATAACATTTGTATATCATGTATTTACTTTACACTGAGCATTTTTTTTTTAAATATTTGTTGTCAAACCTAAGAGTGAACAGCTAAGACACACGAGTCAACTCCTATGCCGTGAATTAGGACATCATTGACATGTCACTGACTCCATCTGCTGGCCAGTTATCAGAAATGGAACTGGTTGATTTTAAAACGTGACCTGTAATATTTCACTGCAGTAAACATGAATGAATGAAACTAACCATACATTGAATGCAGCTATCAATGTAGTTGTTTCGACAAATGTCTTTAAAATTTGGTCCATATTACATTATCGATGATCCAAAAATAGTTGGTAAACTGAAAGAAACAAAATACTTTGTCTAATTGTTAAACGTAGCCTGGGTTGGATTTTGTTTATGCATTTATTCAGAGTGTTGTTAAAGTATTACTAAAACTATTACTTATTATTCTATGTATAATTTATATTATAAGACTATTACTCATTATTTTTTATTTGCATTATTATTATCATTCAGATTGCTTGTCAATTCTAATATCATTAGTTGTGTTTGTTTCTTCTCCAACTAAAAAAGTATATAAGAATGAAAAACAGGAAAATCAGCTTCCAAATTTCCTATGCACCGGCAAGCTACACCAGAAGCGTTTCTTGATTTCAGATCAGAGTTAAGTTATGAGCACATATTCCATCACAAATCAGGCCAGGACTGTGTTGAGTGGGCAAAAATAAGTTGCTTTTTCTTCCTCCTCTTCTTTTTGTCCCTTTGTCACTTAGGAACAGAGTGATTATACTTGTGTAGATGGCTTAGGTCTGATGAAACCTGTTGACAAATTTGACCACAAACTGCATGTGAGTAGAAAGCAATGGCTCAGATTTTTATGAAGGAAGGATGATGATGTCACTGGAAGACACCAGGACTTGTGAGAATCACAATCATGGTATGTGTTTGTGTAGTACGGTCTCAGCAATGGTGTACTTAATTGATCACTCCATTTACATTTAGTCATAATGAATTTAACTGCAGAATATATGATTTTTTTTTCTCCATGAATGAAAAGTAAGAGTTGACACTGCAGTTTATAAGTGTCATAACAATCATGCAATTTCTGTCATATTTGTGTCATATATGTTAAATATTTATGAACATTCTTTTGGAAAATACGTTTATAATCCAGTGAGTGCAACAAATGGTATGATCCTCACACCATCAAGTCACTGAGTCAATCTGAGATTACATGAAGAGACAGAAGCAACTGAGACAGATTTAATGGCTAGAAGAACTGTGGTAACATCTCCAAGACATCTGAAATCTGAAATTTGAAATACCACAAAGTAAGGACTTAAAAAAATAATGTCTTAAAGCCTACATTTTAATAGTTAACTTTTATTACCTAGTATTTTGTATGACTGCACTTCTTTTTTAAAACAACTTTTTCTTATACATTTGCAGGCAGATTTAAAGGTACTTTAAATGTTGTTTGAAAATAAATATAACCTATACTTTTTTTCTCTCTCTGCGGTTACTTCATCATGGTGTGCGACCAAACGGTAAAAAATGGAAAATGCTGAACAGTTAGGTATCACTCAGCCTTATTTCCCTTGTATACAGCAGGTGTCGCTGCTGTGCCACTAAATGATACTCTAGACCGCAGATACGCTGTGGCAAACTGCAAAATAATTATTTCTTACCAGTTATATATAAAATGAAATAGCTAGTCATTAGTCGGACACGAAACATACGATACGTAATGAAAGTATTTTGTTAAAACATTTTAGCATGCCCTCAAGTAAAGAGGACAGGAAAACATGCAATGCAATGCAATCGATAAATAAATATATACCATGCATATTATTTTTGCAAATATTAAATGAGAATAGAATATGGATTAGCTGATGCAGGTTCTAATTAAATGCAAAAGAGCACCCATATATTTGTGTTTCATTTAATCATTGAAAGAACCGCGTGAGTAGCCTATTGTAGTAGTAAAACACGACATCATCCAGAGTCTTAATGACTTATTATTAATCTGAAGAACTGGACATAATCATATTTTTAATAATCCCCAGGGAGAGAGCTGCCATTAGAAACAGCCTACATGTACCAGATGTCCTCAGCGCACTTGCGCATTGGTTTCTTCGGATGGACACGCCTCTTGTCTCCAGTCATCCTAAATCCAACAGCCCTGGAAACGGAACGATACCGACATATATGAAACCATTTCTAGGGAAAATGCTCCTTCTGATGAAGACATAACCCGAGACCTGGCATGCGACACACAGCTCCAGCCTTCGCATCTGCTTCCAGGGATGACATCTGGCCAGTGGTGCAGTGGGCTGAATGCATGCAGCATCGTTTGTCATAGAGACAGTGCTGAAAGGGACAGCTCGAGATTTTTTGGGGGAGCTCAGTAAATCCGGCCTGTTATTTGTATTCATTTATATTTTACTGGGTCCATGTCGTCGTTCGTTGTTCACACTTGTAACAAGAGATACGCATGAAAACGTATTGGAATTATAAATAAGAAGAAAACAGACGCAACACGTTGCTGGCTGGTTATCAGGAGCTCAAGGTGTCATTCAGTCTTCATTCAGTAAGTACAGAAGTGTCACTGCCTCACGTGTCCTCACATGTTAAACACTTCCTTAAATAATAACCGCACATGCATCTGTCCTGTAAGATCCCAAAAAATATATATATTTGATTGCTTGTTTATTTGGGTTAACAACTAAACATGCAGTAAACGTGCAATAAATAATCGTTTTCACATATATTACAAATCTTGTCATTTTAACCAATTTAGTGATAAATGTTGATCTTTAGCACTTGACAGCTAAAAATAGTGGTTAATTCAGGACAAATGGGAGTTTTTTTCTTAGACATCTCAGTGTCAAAAAAGTGGCCAAATTTGCTTAAACTTACTAAGATGACAACATATGTTTTTTGAACATTATTGTCTAATGTAGTTGGTAAAAATGACATCAGGTTTTTTAGATGTATGTTTAGAACATATAGTTTGAAAAAATCTTTGACTTGTGATGAAAACAGCTCATTCAGCTCATCAGGAATTTAATAAAAAAAAGACAGAGATGAAAGACAGAATGAAAGAAAAAAAAACCTATCAAAAGGCCATGTTTTAAAACATTAAGGTATGTCATAAAATGCTTCTTTGTCTTGTTTGCTAATTTCTATACTGTATAACCAAAATCGACTTATGAATAGATATGAATGATCTCACTGCACATGTACTGTATGTTAATGCAACTTGTTCTGTGAGTTCTGCTTATTTAGAATTTGACATTGAGACAATGTTTTGTCTGCATAAAATAGTCCCTTGGTTACTAGTAAACTCTTAGCAAGCATGTAAGTATGCATGTAAGGTCCCATCCACAAAACTGTGAATAACAGACTTTGCAAAGGCCCAGTGTAAAGTGAAAGCTTCTTAATTAAGACCCAATCAATGCTTTCCTTGGGTTTTGAGTTTCAGGAGACTAATGGTAATTGCTTAGAGGTAACTGTACACCCTGGTCTGAAGGGCTGAGTTTTTAGACTTTACACCAGTCTGCTGGTTAACTAAATTGCTAAAAGAAATCAAACTGTGCAGGCATTCAAAATCAAAGGATTCTGGAATATTTCAGAGAATATAATTTCACACTCATTATTTTCTTTTTTAATACTCAAACTTCTCAAAGAAAATGTAATTACCTTTACAAAGTCTATGCCAGAGAAGAGCATCAAATTGCGCCAGAAGTAAACTAAAATCATAATTAATTAAGTTGTCTATACTGTAGAAAACAGACACTTTATTTCTAAAGGACTACACTGCAATATCTGACATCAGGACATGTAGATTTGAAATGTTTTCACTGGTGCATCCATACAGGCTTAAGGCATTGCATTCATTACGTAAACAGATTTGCCCAGTAATAACTATGTTGCTGTGAATGTGTTTTGATGTTTTTAAGTGGTGTTGATAAGTTGCTAAGGTTTTTTGATTGGTTGCTAGGGCAATGGTAAGTAGTTGCCTTCGTCAAAATGTTCTGCTTCCAGAATTGTGTTTTTCATTATGATAATAAGCTAAATAGCCTAGTTGAGCATAAGAGACTTCTTTCAAAAGCATTCAAGCATCTTACAGAGCCTAAACTTTTCAACAGTGTATAAATGACCTGTCACCAATAGTGCCTCTGTGGCCCTCTCTGAACGGACACAGCGGGAACCTTCGCCCGAATTCTAAGTTCTTACCTGGACTCTTTATTCCCACGTACCTCCTGGAGTTCCGCTACAGCTGTGGGTCTTTTATCAGTGATTATGTTGCCTATTTAAGGTGCAGACTTTTTCCTTTCTTCGCGAAGTCTTATCGTTCCGTATGGTCATAATTCTAAGCGTTTTTTCCTGTGTTGGATTTCCTGTTTACTCCGTGTACGATTCTTGCCTGCCATTGTGATTTCTGCCTTAGTATTGATTTGTCTGTTGTCTGTAGATCTGGGTTATATGACAGAACTTTATATATCTTAGGCAGTGTCACGCCGTCTCTGTGCGCTGATCCCAGCGCAGTAACTAGCACACATTCTCAGTCACCAATTATGATTAACCTGAAACACCTGAGACTAATCACCTGCATTGATAAAAAAGACTCTCAGACTAGTCAGTTGATGGCTGAGCTCGAGTGCTCATACTAACTTGTGTCCTGTGTTACCTACTGGCATTTCTGAGTTCTAAAGATCTGGATGGCTGACTGCACTAAAGACTTACATGCACTCAACACCTTGATCCTTGGATTCGACATGATGTAAGCGAACTGCTTAGTTTGTGGAGGCTAGTTTGTGTTAGCAATCTGGAGATCACCAACTAAAGACTCAGTTTCTTTATACGAATGCCTGCTTATGCCCTGAGCCACGGTTTCAGTTTTCTTTGTTATTGATGTGTTCAAAATAAGAACCTTTTAATCTGAACTTATCTTGTCCTCTAATCCTGTGTTTGAGCATTACTGAAGCTCAGCCCATAACCTCAAATGGATCTGGCTCTTCTCCAAACCCGTGTCCAAGATAGCTGTCCCATCGATTTGTATGTTGAGAAGTTCATAGAATCTGCTGCCCTGGAGTGAATACAAACTGAAGAGGCTATTTTGGATAGGGCATGGATGAGGCTCTCGTCCAGCAGGTTTCCCTCACCGATCTCACTCCGCCTCACTCATCCAGCTCATGTCCACTCTCACCGGGCTCACTCATCCAGCTCATGGACCAGGCCTTATGGCTGGGAGGTTCCACACAAACAGTAGGGCCGATCTCCGATCCTGTTCCTAAACAGGATCCTGAACCTGGTTCCTAAGTCACTGCCAGAAGTGCCGTTCCCGATTCCAGTCCCTGAATCATGGCCAGTAGGGCTGATTCCTAGTCCTGTTCCTGATTTACAGCCAGGAGAGCAGGTCCTCATTCCTGTTCCTGATTTACGGCTAGGAAAGCCGACCCAGTTCCCCGTTGACTCCGTTCCACAGTCAGGAAGGGGGGCTGATTCCATTCCCTGCAGATTCCTGTCTACAGCCTTTAGGCCCATTTCATGGCCCGTAGAGCCAATCCGAGTCCAGATCCCATCTCTCGGCAAAAAGAGATGATCCCAAGTCCAGCTCAAGAGTCTGCGCTGCAAGAGTGGCTCCCTGTGCAATGTGAAATAACGGCGCATCTGAATCACGGCCCGTAGAACCAATCCAATTTCGGAATCATGGCCAGTGGAACTGTATACAAGTCCAGATCTTGTCTCTCTTCACACTGCAGGAGCATTCCTCTGAGTTCAGGCTGCAGGAGCACTGCCCTGGGCTCACGCTTCAAGTTCCATGGTCTGCAGAGGAGGGAGAACTCCCCAAGGAGATTTTTTGGGGAGGCTATCCTGTCCAGCCACTGCTACAGGCAGCCCCTGAATCCCTGAACCCTTAACATGAAACACCTGAGACTAATCACCTGCAGTGATTAAGAGACTCTCACACTAGTCAGTTGACGGCTGATCTCGAGGTAACAGTGCTCATACTACCTTGTGTCCTGTGTTAACTACTGGCATTTCTAAATTCTTAAAATCTGGATGGATGACTGCAAAGAAGACTTTGGATTCGACATGATGTAAGCGAACCACAATATACCTGCCTTGAATACTCACCTTGTATCCTAGCCTGAGTCTGTAGCACTGGATGGAGTTAGAAGCGATCAGGAGATCGCCAATGAACCTGGTTCCACTTACCTGAGAGATATACCTGTGTGTGACGAACCGTATATTGAGAATGTGATCAGGAGATCGCCAACTATTGAACTATCAGGAGAAGACTCATTATACAAATGCCTGCTTATGCCCTGAGCCACAGTTTCAGTTTCCTTTGTTTACTGATGTGTTCAAAATAAACACCTTTTACTTTGAACTTACCTTGTCGTCTAAGTCTTGTGTTTGAGCGTTACAGGCTGTGATGATATAAAGTGTGACTCATTCAAACTTTTCAAAATCGTTTACATAGGCCTAGGTCATTTAGATCCTTGCTATGTTTAGTGGGGAAGCAGGAATTATAGGAACGTTGGGGTGGATGAAGAAGCATGAATAAATATATGAATGAGTGTGAACTACTTGGTTCAGTTGTACTTTGCTGTTTAAAGCGCTACAGAAGATTCACATTTACCTTTGCACTTGCACGTTGCCAGTTAACGCCGTGACAGAGTGGTATGCCGTGCCTCATTATATAATTCTGTAAATCAGGGGCAATTCGATAATTGTTCTCCACACCAAAATAACCAAATAATCCTGTTAAATACAGTATTTGAATTTGTAAAAACATTAGTCTGTGTAACACTAAATTGTTTTTTATTTTTTTTAATTCATAAAACCTTTTCTTTTAATTAACGAATGTATGAAACATGGATCATTACTTTATTCAACATTTCTGTTATGCAGGCTCATTTAGTAAATTTAAGCATTTTACATCAGTTATATAATTGACTTGTGTTATTGAGCTCTTGTTACTGAGTTGAATTCATGATGGTGATAAAACGTAATAAAAGATGTTTAGGGAGAAAAAAATAGATTTGTTTTTCCTGCAAGGGAAGGGAATATATTATTTCTAATCAGTAGTACACATTTAAATGTTTTTATTTTGCATTTAGAATATGTCCAGATATATTTCAGCCTAATATGTTTCCCCACTTGTACGTCGCTTTGGATAAAAGCGTCTGCTAAATGAATAAATGTAAATATAAATGTAAATGTAATAGGGATGCATGCACTTGATGGCCAATTTAACGTGTATTTTGTATTTTAAAAGGTATTTTGTATTTGTATTTAAATACATTTTTCACTAAGTATTTTGTATTTTATTTTAAATAAATTTCTATGTATTTATGCCCATCTCTGGACACTGTCATCATTTTTACACCTGCTAGAGGGCGCGTACCTTTAAAACGTAAAAAAGGTACTTGCACAAACCTATGTCGTTTGTTGTTGGAGGACAGGCTCTTTCCAAACCACAACAGGTTTTCAATACTTAGTAGTAGTGTGTACTGCAGTGTAAAGGCTGACTGGTGAGGGTTAGACAGATGTCTTCTCTTTAACACTTTATAATAACTACACACTATGAATCTTCAGTTAAGCATTAGTAAATACTCAAGTTAATTCTTTATAAACCATTGTTTCAACATTAACAAAGCATTAGTAAATAGTTTACAAGTGTTTCTATAAATGCCTTGTTCTTGAGCATATATATAATGTTTAATAATTGTATTTTCAGACTTTATTAATTATCAATTTATCATTTCTATTATTTTTTACATTATTTACAAACCAGTTAATAAGGAGTTGTTTAAGATTGTTTATAAAGTCTAAGAAAATGATTAATAAATGTATTAAATAAATCTTTTGATAAATCACATGATAATAGTTGCTCAGTGTTAACAAATGCTATATTAACACGTTCCTTTATTTTTTAAGGAGATGCAAAAACTCCTTTATCTTCCCAACTAAAAAGTTAAACAAACACAACACGGAGGGATACAGAACACACAAGTATTTTTCAAGACGCAAAAAATAAAACTGTGCACGTTGCAACATCTGTACACTTGATAAACGAAAAGCAAACCTCTTCAATATCACAGAACACTGTACTTTTGGACAGTTTTTTTTTTTTGCATCTTGAAATGAATAGTTCTTCATCCTTTGTGTTGTGTTTGTTTATTTGTTCTGATAGGAAGATACCTGAGCCTTTAAACCTCCTTTGTAAATTTATATATGTTTTTAAATCAGCAATAAGGCATTTATAAACTGCTGACCATTAATGTTGGAATAATGCTTTAGGATGAACTGACTATTTACTAATGCTTAATTAATGCTTCATAGCATGTAGTTATTATAAAGTTTTACCGTATTCTCTCACACAGATGTTATGGGATAGTAGTGCAATGTTGACATTTCAATCATTTTTACAGGGCTATGTTTGATTATTTATGATATACTATTTTTTAAAGATAGATTTGTACATTTAGTATATTACTATTATTATAGTCATGTTATAGGAATGTTTTGTAAATGATTAGTTAATGTAAATGATTTATAATGCTAAATCTAAAAAACATAGATAAACATGTTAACATATCACTTATTAATCATTTATGAACTAATAGTTGTTTTGTAAATGATCAGTTTATCATTAACTAATCACTTATAAATGCCTCACAACTGGAGTGTTACCGAAAATCATTTAGTGATGAATCAATATGACTGAATCAGATCACATTTCTTAATTAACAAATTTTAATTTATTATTAATTAATTTGAAATTATTAAATTTGCATTTTTTAGGAGAAATATGTTAGATAATTTTTACGAAAATATATGCTATTTTACAGAAATGGAAATACACAGGTAACCTATATATTATACTCGTAATTAATAATGCAATTAGTCATTCAAAGTGTGCTAAGAGAATGCCTGTGTTGTGTAACCTTTGAATTTCTTCGAGATTTAGCACATGACTTCTTCCTGCATTCCGTCACAGTGACGCGGTAGCTATTGTTGCGGTCTGGGATTTTACGTGCTATTCCTGCAATGACGAAAGACAAGAATTCACAGGAGAATTCGCCTTCAGGTCCGTCAGATCCGGATATGTCTGGTATTAAATGTCAGAAAGGTATTAGATCTATAAACATATCATTAAATTCGCCCTAAAAATATAGGGGCATTTTGCTGACGAGCCCTTGCTTTAAATCACATAAGAGCAGAACTAAATTCAAGAAACGTGAAATAACTTCTTGCGTTTTCACTTTTCCCCCCTCTCAAAATCACCGGAAACATAGGAGTGTCTTTTTTTTCCTTCTTTCCTTATTGATTTTTCGCAATGCATCACACGTAATAGGTCTACAATATGGAAGCAATAACGAGACAGCTCATGAAACTTTCCCTGGTTTAACAATCTCAATGGGTTTAAATAGGTTACTAGAATGTAGTAAATCAATGCAGTAAAGTAATACACCTAGAACCACAATGAAGTTTTACCTCAGTAAGTACAGATTTTGTCGTTTAGTAAATGGACTTTGGCAACTTCATGAATAGTACTTTAAGAGCTGTTTAAGATCAAATGAAACAATGTATATGTTTATTAGCCCGTGTATTAGCAGCGTTTGTTAGAGAAGTGTGTTATATTTCTTGCTATTAATCAATAAAACGCTATCTCTCGGCTTAGTTCTTGCAGTGCAGTGTTGTTTGATGCTGGCGGACGCCGCGCCGCTCCAGAACCAGGGGATGGAGCATGCCATGAGTTTAGCCAGGAAGATCATGAGCGACCTTCCTGCGGCGCACCGGGCGTGCGTCAAAACCGCGGTGAGAATGCGTGCTGAGTACTTATTATCCATTAAAAGTTGTCCATTAAAACAGGGCAGGTGCAAACACTATAGATAATAACAAATATGTTCATCACTCATAAGTATGCATTAGTGAAGAATTAACCCATTCCTTACTAATTCACTATAAATTCTTATCAGACTGATTTTGTTGCTTTGATTACAAAGTCTCGTTTTGGTTTAGTTTAGATGACACAGTTGGTTAATGGTGTTTTGTTTCTGTTATTATACTGTAATGATGAAGACGGTGTTATTTGCAGGGCATGACCCTCTCCAGTGAAGCAGAACACTTGGACTATTTATTGAGTGATCTTGAGATCCCTGCTCCACCGGTGCTCAAGTCAGAGGACCTCAGCATGGTAAACACTCTCTCACTTATTAAAGTGTAAGCACGGTAAATCTATGTGACCCTGGACCACAAAACCAGTCATAACAGGTCCGTTTTTTGTTTAAATGTATACATCATACATCATTCATCTGAATAAATAATCGGTTACACTTTACAATAAGGTTCAGTAGTTAACATTATTTAACTACATTAGTTAATACTTCTACGACATTGATTAATCTTAGTAAATGTTAATTTCAGCAAGTTTTGTTTATTTAACTCCCCCTGGGTTAGCTACTACTTACTTTGCTACTCGTCCTCGCTCAGAGGGGGTCTCAAACCCAGAACTCCAGCATTGGAGGCTCCACTCTAACGAGGAGGCTAAAGGCCATGAACTCTAACATCAGTTGCTAGAGCTTTTTGACATCAGGGGAGTGAGGTTTACTTGCTCAGCACCTACTTGCTGGCCTCCTTTACACTTGTTAACATTAATGTACTGTGACCCAACGTGAACTAACAATGAATGACTGTATTTTCATTAATTAACATTAACTAAGATCAATAAACTGTTCATTGTTTATTCATGTTAATTAATACATTAACTAATAATAACTAATGACACCTTTTTTAACGTGTAACAAATAATCTGTTCATTTATGTATGGTTTGTTAGGATAGGTCAATATTTGTCTGAGATACAACTGAAAATCTGATAAAATCCGAAAATCTGGAATCTGAGGGTGCAAAATTATCCACATCAACTTTAAAGTTCTTGGCAAAAATTAAGTTTTAATATATTTACAATCGGAAATTTATCAAATATTTTCATGGAAGATCTTTACTTAGTGTGTTAATGATTTTTGGCAACCAAAAAAGTGGATAATTTTGACTCATACAATGTATTGTTGGCTGTTCTACAAATATACTTGTGCTGCTTATGACTGTGTTTGTACTCCAGAGTCACATTCAGTACTGTGCAAAAGTCTTAGGCCACTAGTATTTTCACCAACGAAAAAATGGTTTTAATTAGGTTATTTCTATCTCTGCAACATAAGTTTACATTTCCCAACATTATTTTTGTCATTAATTGTAATGTGAGATTATTGTCTCCAAAAGGAGTCTGACAGCCTGTGCTCCACACAGAGATCTGATCTGAAATGACATTAAGAAACAAAATAAAACTGAGACAGACTAAATCCAGAAGAACTTTCTCCAAGATGCTTAAAAAAACCTGCCCGGAAATCTACTTGAAAAAATATGTTGTTTTTTTTACCAAAAGTTGTAATACCAAATATTTATTTGATTTAGTTAATAGAAGTAAATTAAATTTATTTATGGCATTGTTTTTGAAAGAATCCTCATTTTACAGCATTTTTACAGTGTCTTAAATTTTGAACAGTACTTTAGCTTTGCAGGTAGGTTTTTTTTAAGCACCAAGACATTGCCACAGTTCTTCTGAATTTAGTCTGTCTCAATTTGTTCTGCTACTTCATTTCATTCCAAACAGACTGAATGATGATCAAATCTCTGTGTGGAGCACAGGCTGTTGTCAGACTCCTTGTGGAGACAATAATCTCACTGCATTATTACAATTAATGACAAAAATAATCTTGGCCATGCAAACTGATATTTTCAACTGATACGCTACCGCAAAAGATAGAAATAAAATGTATTAAAATTGGTGAAATTACCAGTGCCGTAAGACTTTTGAACAGTACTGTATATCATTGGAAAATTAAGATACATATGAAGCCATTAAAAGTGCATGTAAATCCTAGATGAAGCACACAATCATACTGAGCTTATATCTTCAGCACAACTGTGTCAACTTTGTGTTTATGTCAAATACTGGTCACTGGCATCACCCCTACACACAGGCTTTAAATATCTGTGACCATTTATGTTGTGACCAGGATGAGCGTTTAAGCCGTATTGTGGCTGGTTTGGAGCTACACTATGAACTTCTGCAGGACATCAAACAGCTCTTGAGTTCCACAGAAGAGCTGACCCATCTGCTCGCTGACATCAGAGACCTGTCTGCTCTGGTCCAGGAGGTATTACTTCCAGACCTTTAATAGAAGCAAACAACACAAGAATATCCTAATGGCTGTGATTTAGTTTTAATATCCGCTGTGCTCTCAGATGCAGGAGCTGGCCCAGATTCCCAGCACAGTATCCCAGAAGGTCTTGTTCACTGCGCTCTCTCCACGGCTCAGCGGTGATTATCAAGTCCAAGTTGCCATACATCTTGCTCTTCAGCAGCTGCGCAGTTTTACACAGGACGTCTTCCGCAGTCTGCGCCACATCGCTGCATCAAACTAGTAACCAGTCCTGGCTGTAGTTTCTGCGTGGAACTTTGCAGTAACTGTTTTTTTAACAGTATTTTAATTATTGTCACTATTTAAAGTATTTATTATTTATTTAATACATGACTTTTAAATATTTATTACTGTTGATTTCATATTTATGATGTTATATTAACAGATTGTGTACCCCGTGGGTGCTATTAAAGCTTATTTATTACTGATCAAATATTGTTTCTCTATTTTGTGAATAACTATTATTAACATGATTTAAAAATTACATTTGTATCCCTAACATTTTTTTTTAAACATTTTGTCTATGTAAAACATACACACACAAACTTCTTCAACCAAAGATATTTTGGTTGGCCAGGAAGCTTGTGACTGTCCCATTGACTGCCAAGTAATGAACACTGTCAAGGTCCAGAAAATGATGAAAGACATTGTCAGAATTCTTCTTCTGCCATCAGTGGTTCAACAGTAACATTATGAAGCAACAAGAATACATTTTTATGCAAAGAAAACAAAAATATTGACTTCATTCAACACATTCAGCTCAGTAGCATCACCATAGGCAAGGCAAGGCAAGTTTATTTACATAGCACATTTCATACACAGTGGTAATTCAAAGTGCTTTACATAGAATGAGTAGAATAAGCATAAAATCAATAAAAC